>JAXBDA010010117.1:0-11147 GCA_036023075.1 Gaultheria prostrata
CCGTCTACTTTTTATGACGGGGCGGCGGGCCAGGCAGCCAGACTAAGGCGTCTGACCCGCGCTGCCTAGAAGATGACGGGGAAGAAAGCGAGAAGGAAGTTCCAGAGCACACCGTAGAAGAAGAAATTGTAAAGCCAGAGCCCGCGCCAGAGTGCATGTAGGACGGTCCCAAACCTCAGCCCGAGGTATTGGAGGAAGTCAACCTTCGAATTGGAGAAGGAACTTCAAGGCCCGTGTTTGTTAGTGCGGCACTCGAGAGTGGACTGAAGGGAAGGATAATATCACTGTTACAGCGATACAACGACGTATTTGCATGGCACTACGAGGAGATGCCAGGGATGGACACCGGATTGGTATCGCACCACCTGAACGTGTTCCCTAACTCGAAGTCCGTCAAGCAGGCTCAGCGCAAGTATCAACCCGACCTAGAGGAGAAAATCAAAGAAGAAGTGGAGAAGCTGAGGAAGGCAGGCTTCATCCAGCCAACCCAGTATCCACTCTGGCTCGCAAATATTGTTCCCGTAAAGAAGAAGAACGGACAAATTCGGGTATGTGTCGATTTCCGCGACCTCAACAAATTTTGCCCCAAGGATGAATTCCTGCTACCCCACATTGATACATTGGTCGACGCGACGTCTGGTCACCAAATGTTTTCCTTCATGGACGGGTTCAGCGGGTACAATCAGATCAAGATGGCTCTAGAGGACGCGGAGAAGACGACATTCAGAACACCGTTGGGAAACTTTTACTACACTGTAATGCCGTTCGGTCTAAAGAACGCTGACACCACTTACCAGCGCGCGATGACAGCAATCTTTCACGACATGCTGCATCACATCGTGGAAGACTATGTGGACGACTTGGTGGTAAAGTCCAAGGAAACGTTTGACCACCTGGAGCACCTGGAGCTGGTGTTCAAGAGGTGCATAAAATTCAACATGAGAATGAACCCCCTGAAGTGCGCGTTCGGGGTTGCGTCAGGGAAATTCTTAGGATTCCTTGTCCACAGACACGGAATCGAGGCCGATGAAGCAAAAGTTAAATCCATAATGGAAATGCCCCCGCCCCACTCCCTAAGAACCCTAAAGAGATTTCTTGGAAAGGTGTCCTACCTGCGAAGATTTATCCCTGCCCTGGCAGAAATCTCAGCACCTTTCAGCGATCTACTAAAGGGAAAAGCAAAATTTGAATGGCGCGCAGATCATCAGCAGGCCTTTGAAAGGGTCAAAGCTGTGTTGGTGTCCCCGCAAACTATGATCGCGCCACAAAAGGGCAAGCCTCTAATCCTTTACCTGACGTCCACCCCGAGATCCATTGGGGCCCTCCTTGTCCAAGATATTGACGGAACAGAACGCCCAGTATACTATATTAGTCGAAAAGTACAGGGGGCTGAAGAACGATACTCGCCTGTTAAGCGACATTGTCTGGCACTAGTATTCACCGCGCAGAAACTGCGGCACTACTTCCTATCATTCAAAGTTCACATTGTCACGAGGAGCGACCCAGTGCGATATTTGCTCTCGCGACCAGCCCTCACGGGGAGAGTGGCGCTCTGGCAGAATTCGAGATTACCTGCCTAGCCCCCCGTGCAATTAAATGCCAGGCCCTTGCTGACTTGCTCGCACAATTCCCAAGTGGACAGTGTGAACCAATCGAAGAAACCCTACCAGGTGATGGTTTCGAAGCATTAGCGGCCACGACTGACGGTATTGTGTGGACGCTAAGCTTCGATGGGGCCGCAAGAGGAGGAACAGGTGGCGCGGGAATAGTGTTGCAAAGCAACAATGGTCAGCGCGAGTGTCTGGCCTACAAACTGGCATTTCAATGTTCGAACAATGAGGCTGAGTATGAAGCTTTGGTCCTAGGCCTCCTGGCAGCCATCACAAAGGGAATCCGGATCCTCAAAGTGGTGGGGGACTCAAAACTTGTCATTTTACAGACAGAAGGCCAGTACGCGGTTAAAGAGCCCGCCCTCGCACCATATCGGGCCACTGTACAGAAACTGATGCAGCGATTTGAGGACGTGGAAATCATCCACAGGCCTAGGTCAGATAATAGGTTTCCAGAAGCACTGGCCACCTTGGGGCGAAGATGGAATTTGGAGAAGGCGCTGTGGCATTAGAAATTGTTAAAAGAACAGACCCGTCTGTAGTCGTGCAACTGAACGAGGTACGTGCCAAAGGTGAATGGCAGGAAAAGATCATAACACAGCTAACAACCGGAGAAGGCAGCTTGCCCATATCTGAAGTCGCGCAGTTCACCATGGTCGGAAAACAGCTGTACTACTGCGGCCCTCATGGGTGGCTTGCGCGCTGTATAGGTCTCGAAGAGGCAAATGAGAGGTTGCGTCAGATCCATGACAAAACCTGCGGAGAAAACGAGATTTCTCTCTACCGAAGGGTCCAGCGGCAAGGCTATTATTGGCCAGAAATGAAGCAGGACACCGCGACAATTCTCGGTAGCTGCGAGCGTTGCTCACTATTTACCTTGGAACCAGAATGCTGCTTCTCAGATGAAGAAGACTGGAGGCAAAAGTACATCGACTTCCTGCAAGAAGGGGCACTGCCTATGGAAAAGGAGCATCGAAGGGAAGTCAAAAGGAGCGCCAAACGCTACTTCATAGAGAATGGAAAGCTGTACAGAAGGGCCCTAGACCTCATTCCCTTGCGATGTCTATCTAACGAGGAGGCCGAAGAAGTCTTGCGTAAATCCCACGAGTTGGAGCACCAGGGCGGCAGGAAGTTGTATGAGCACATCATCCACCTTGGCTATTATTGGCCAAGAATGGAATCAGACGCGAAGGAGCATGTGCGCAGATGCCATGCCTGCCAAAAATTCGGAAACCTCGTACACGCTCCAAGAGTTGAGCTTCATGCCATCCGCGCGCCATACCCCTTCCACACTTGGGCTATGGACTTGGTAGGGCCCATAACCCCGCACTCACGGAAATACCAGTGGATTTTGGCAGCGACAGAAGTCAGCACCAAGTGGGTAGAAGCAGTTCCCCTCAGAAACGCAACTGGCGCGGCTGTGGCCCAATTTATCAGGGAAAATATCATCTGTCGTTTCGGCATACCCAGAGTAATACTATCGGATAACGGGACACCGTTCATTAACAGAAGTGTGGGAGGATTGCTTTCCTCGTCTCGAGAGCATCGCCAAAAACTGATCAAAGCCCTATCAAACATGGAAGTACCACTGGACACTCCTCTCGAGACCATGGTAGCTTTACTTACGCCGAGTCGTGCCAAACATGTTGTAACCTTTACTGAGAAAGATCTGCCGCCGGAAGGAGCCGACCACAATAAGCCATTGTACATTACTCTGAAATGTATGGGGAAATGGGTCCCGGTTGTGCTACTAGACAACGGATCCGCCCTAAATGTCTGTCCTTTGCGTACAAGTTATTGCCTGGGCTTGAAGAACAAAGACTTCCAACCATCAAACCTTGGAGTGCGCGCTTATGATAATACGCGCCGAGATGTGATTGGAGTGGTTGAGATGGATTTAATGGTTGAGAATTTCAAGACCAGTGTCGAGCTTCATGTGTTTGACATTCCTTCATCATTCAACTTGCTGCTTGGCAGACCGTGGCTTCACCGGTCAGACATCATGGCTGTACCTTCATCCCTACATCAGAAAGTTCAGCTGGGACTAGCTACAGGCACTTTGACCATTCACGGAGACTCTGGAATCTGTCCGCATGTCCCTGACAATACGCCCCTGCTTGAAATTACTCATGGAGAGGAGGACATCACCCTTGGGGGATTTTCCTTTGACACTTCTCGTGGAGTGCTTACCATTAAAATGGACGAGGATTTCTTGATAAGATCCACCACCCTCGACATGATGCTGAAAATGGAGTATCTGCCTGGTTTAGGGCTTGGTTTCAATAATCAGGGTATACCAGAATTCCCTAAGTTTTTGACAAACAATCACCGGTTCGGTCTGGGGTATGAATCGGCCAACGACAAATCTGGTCGTGGTTGGAAAACAAGGGCCCGTGCCGGGAAGAGGCCCATCTGTTTCGTAAAAGCCCCGGAAGCTATTTATCATGGTGAACCAGAGCCATTCTGGGACATGGAGACAAAGACTAAGCTGCCGGGATTTGAAATTTTCGCCAACGACACTTGGGACAGTGACGATGAAGCAGAGAAGCGGGAAGAGCTGGTCCGAAAGCTCCGGGTTGACTAGATTGAAATTCTTGACTCAGAGAATCTGTTATCGCTATTTGGGGAATAAAGCCCATTAGGTATGGGAGGGGGTGAGCCTGCTGCGAAGATAATGGATTTGGAGCCTGCCAAGGATGCGGAGCTGATGATGCTGGGTCAGGATGCCCTGGAGGATGTCACTACACTTATTATGGATGCCAATGGAACTATAAAAATTGCACGTTTGTACCTAAGATCATTTACACTGATACTGATTTGGAGTTTGAGTCTAAGTCCAGCACTGAGTTTGAGTTTGAGTCGGAGCATGAGTCTGTCATCACTTCACGTCATCACTTCTCTTTTGAGTTTAAGTCCACTCTCATGTATCATGCCCCTGGGCCCCCTTCTTTGCAATGAATGAAATCGACTTTGCTTACCTTGCTGTATCTGAAATAAATTGTGTTGACCCCGATGATGAAGGGATGAAGTTTGAGGAAGAAATTCCGAAAGAACTCCGATCCCTAATCGAAAGGGAAAACGAAAGGCATGCTCAGCCTATAAAAGAAGAAGTAATTTCGATAAACTTGAAAGATGAGAGTAATCCGTGCATGGTTCAAATCAGCTCCGGACTGTTTCCAGAAGAGTCTAAGGCCCACTCGGATCTCCTGAAGGAATTCGAGGATGTGTTTGCATGGTCTCACGCGGATATGCCTGACATTGATCTCGAGATTGTGGAGCATCGAATCCCGTTGTATCCTGACGCGAAGCCTGTCAAGTAGAAGCTAAGGAAGATAAGGCCAGACTGGGTGTTGGAAATCAAGAAGGAAATTCAGAGGCAGATAGACGCAGGGTTTCTCATGGTGACAGAATACCCCCAGTGGGTTGCAAATGTCGTTCCCGTCCCTAAAAGGAACGAAAAGATAAGAGTCTGCGTAGATTTCAGGGATTTGAACAAGGCCAGTCCGAAAGACGATTTCCCTCTGCCGCACATCGATGTTTTGGTGGATAACACTGCGGGACACGCACTATTGTCCTTCATGGATGGGTTTTCAGGCTACAATCAGATTCTCATGGCTCCAGAAGACCATGAGAAAACAACCTTCACCACAGAATAGGGCACTTACTGCTACCGGGTTATGCCATTTGGTTTAAAGAATGCGGGGTCTACCTATCAGAGGGCAGCCACGACGCTGTTACATGGCATGATCAATAAAGAAGTAGAAGTGTATGTGGATGACATGATTGTTAAAGCCAAAGAAAGGGAAGGGCATCTACCCAACCACAAAAAATTCTTCGAAAGGATTCGCAAGTACAAACTGCGCCTTAACCCCGAGAAGTGCACATTTGGCGTCACGGCCAGGAAAATGCTCGGATTCATGATGACCACACGAGGAATCGAGGTGGATCCATCAAAGATCAAAGCCATTCTGGAAATGGAGCCGCCACGAACGAAGAAAGAGATACGAAGCTTCCTTGGAAAATTCAGTTCATCAACAGATTCATCGCCAAGTTGACCTCAACTTGCGAGCCGATGTTTCATTTACCGAAGAATGGTGTGCCATTCAAATGGGATGATAAGTGCCAGAAAGCCTTTAATGCTATCAAAAAGTACCTTCAGAACCCTCCGGTGTTGATGCTACCCATTCCTGGGCAACCTCTCATTTTGTATTTGTCTGTCACTTAATCAGCCTTGGGATGTATGCTGGCACAAAAAGGAGAAGGGGGAAGCGAGAAAGCCGTTTACTACATCAGCAAAAAGATGATGGGGTGTGAGGAGCGATACACTTCTTTGCAGAAGGTTTGTTGGGCGCTGGTTTGGGCTTCTAAGAAGTTGAGACATTACATGCTAGCTTATTCTGTAAAGCTAATATCTCGGATGGATCCTCTTAAGTAACTATTTGAGAAACCGGCGCTGACTGGCAAACTAGCACGGTGGTTGCTCATGTTGGCAGAATTCAACATCAAGTATGTCACCTGGAAGTCAGTGAAAGGGAGAGTTGTAGTAGAGTTCCTAGCAGACCGTCCCATGGAAGGTCCGGAGGATGTGGAGTTCGAATTCCCTGATGAGAATGTAATGACATCAACCAACGATGTCTGGATGTCGTATTTTGATGGAGCCGCCAATCAGAAAGGATTTGGGATCAGAGTACTATTGATCTCACCAGAAGGGTCACATATCCCTCTTGCCTTTAAGCTGAATTTCGAAGTCACTAACAACCAGTCAGAATACGAGGCGTGCATTGTAGGGATGGAAACTGCCCTAGAAATCGGAGTCAAAAGACTGGAGGTAGTTGGAGATTCCAACTTAGTGGTGTCACAAGCCAACGGAGACTGGAAGGTGAAAGAGGACAAGCTCAAGCCTTATCATAAGGATCTCAAAGATCTGATTCCACGATTTCAAATGGTCACGTTTGTAGAGGGTAGAATTCCGATATCGTTGCTGCTCCTCTAACACTGCAAAACAAAGAACAATTAGAGCGCCTTTGCCCTAGTTAGCAAAGGCCCTCCGATGCTTAAGTTAGTATCACGTACTAGGAGGAAACCGGAAATCACGCAAAACATGTAAACACGAATTACAGCGTACCTTTCTTCATGGGTATCATACCTTATTTATAGATGCAGGGTGCTGGTTGTCCTAGGATCCTATTCTCATTAGGAATCCTTTCCTATTCTAGTCTCCTTTATGCAATAGCATTCCTTTCCATATAGGACTCATTCCTATATGCTTGTGTACTCTGAATCTCAATAGGATTCTACATTCCTAATCTGATGTGGAATGATCACGTTACTCCCTTAAACCGCGGGATACGCCTCTTATCACGTAAGAGAGTATTCTAGACTATTCCAGAACACTTTGCCTTTCTGTTAGCCCAATAGCGGTATAGCTGTGCTGGCTATACTGTTGCTGGTCTGTAGACCCTAGGGCCGAGCTATTCGTAGCTCGGTCCTGACCCTGCACCCTATCGTGGTGCCATGGTCGACTACGTACTGCGCGCCCGGCCCTACTCGTGGCCTCTCTAGCTCGGCTCCCCTGTAGGGCACATCCACGTTGTATGGCCGAGCTAGGGCACCTAAGAGGGAGTACGGGTTTTACCCTCTCCAACGTTCACTCACGTGCCAAGGTTGAAGAACCGGTTCGCAGATGTCCTAGACACTCTAGCCTCAATGGTGGAGATACCAAATGGAGTGAAGCTTAGGCCTATCACAATTGAGCAAAGGGACAAGCTCGTCTTCGAATATGTCCTGGCTATCGATGAACCTGATGACGGCTTGCCGGAGAAGAAAGACCAGATTGCTCTTCGGAGGTTGGCCTCTCAGTACATCATCTGTGGAGGGAAGCTGTATCGGCGATCGCATTGTGGAGTTCATAAGTTATGTGTACATGGTGCGGAAGCCACTATGATTATGGAAGAAATTCATGAGGTCCTCATATGAATTGTATGATGCTTGCTAAGAAGATTCTCCGTCAGGGATACTACTGGTCGACCATGGAAACTGAGTGTGTCGAGTACGTGAGACGGTGTCACAAGTGCCAGATTCACGCCAATCTCATGCATGTACCTCCATCAGAATTGCACTCTATGACCTCGCTGTGGCCTTTCTCTACCTGGGGCATTGATGTTATCGGCAGGATTACACCGCCCGCATCTAACGGACACAAGTTCATTTTGGTAGCAATCGACTATTTCACCAAGTGGGTCGAAGCTGCTTCATATGCAACTTTGACAGCGGTCCAGGTCGCTCACTTCATTAAATAGAAGGTCATTTATCGGTACGGTGTCCCTCAGGCTTTCATGTCAGACAACGGAGTTCATTTCAAGGGAAGAGCAGCAGCAGTGCTTGAAAAGTTCAGAATTCAGATCCATAAGTCGACCGTCTATCGGCCACAGACTAACAGAGCCGTGGAAGCAACAAACAAGACCCTCAATTCGATACTGGAAATGACTACTCAGTCTACAAGAAACTGGCACGAACAACTGCGGTTGGCCTTATGTGGGTATCGGACGTCCATTCGTACTCCGACAGGGGCAACACCCCTATTCCTTGGTTTATGGCATGGAAGCCGTCCTCCCGATCAAGCTTGAAGTACCGTCTCTGAGGGTCATTGTCGAATTGGAGATTAGTGAGGTAGAATGGCAAAACGCGAGGTTTGAAGAATTTATGCTATTTGACGAAAGGCGGCTCAAGGCTTTATATCACGTTTAGGGGTATCAACGTCGAACCGCACGGGCGTTCAACAAAAAAGTCAAGTCCAGGAACTTAGAAGAAGGGGACATGGTTTTAATGGAGATCGGAGCTCCAGTTTTCGACCCTCGCGGGAAGTTTTGGCCAAAATGGGCGAGGCCGTACATCATCAAGAAGGTTTTGTCCGGAAGTGCGACTCAGCTTATTGACCTAGATGGTAACGAATCCACAACTTTGGTCAACATGGACCAGCTCAGGAGATACTATCCATGAGAGAAGCTCGCTGGACTGAAAACCGCAAGGGCGGACAGTGCCAGGCAAAATTTCAAGCAAGCCTGCTAGGTCGAAAACCCACATCGGGCGGCTTAGGCAAAAGTTAAGGCAAATCATTCAAATGAGCTTGCTAGACCGAAAACCCGAAAGGGCGGTACTAGGCAAAATTAAGGGTTGAAGTTAGGCATGATGAAGTTTTTGGGATCAGCTGGTGGAACTTCTTAACGAACACCAAGTTGGCGGAGGATGCGGTAAGAAATGTAAAAGGCCCAGCCAGTCAGACCAACCAGAACCATTCGCTGGCGTCCCATGTTGCTCAGAGCCATGGTCGGACGGTCAAGCCAGGACAGACGCCAAGAAATCATCTCCTCTGTGAGCCGGGAAAACATTTGAACCCAACCTTGGATATTCCCGTAAAACTCCTGGAAGTCCCTTTGAACGAAGCCTTGCGTCTCATGAAACCTGTTTCTCGGCACTGCCTCCAACAGATTAGCCTTGTCACAAAGCCAAGTCTGCATGAGAGATAAAACAAATGAACAACCGAAGAAAGCCTAAACCTGAGAGTTGAGGTAAAATGAGAATGAGCGATAAACCGGAAAAGGAGAGCTGAGTGAGAAGCCTACCTGTAGGAGCAAAGCATTTCCATCGAAAACTTTTGTCTGACCGGCACGGACTCTGTCTAAACCAATCAAAGTTTCAGCGAGAACCATGGGAGCCACGTCCTTGCGTTCTTCAATTTGCATGGACACCCCTACAAGTGTGGAGCTGGCCTGACCATTCGTTCGAACAAACAAGAATGCTGCTAGAATGCTAAGACACAGTGCAAAACCTTCGGGGAGAAACTGGTTGATAAGACGTGCGATGTTGATCGCGCCCCCACTTATCATTGACCTTGCAACGCTATTACTTAACAAAGCTTTCTGGACAAAATTTTAGCATAACCTATTCCTTGGACAGGAATAACGGGAATTTCCAGATCAAAACCGCCGAGGTACGCGTGAAACTCCTCCACCGTCAGACATAGTTCATGACAACCGAAGCGAAACACGTGTACTTTAGGATCCCATAATTGGACAGCAGCATGGAGCAACTCCGGGCGCATGGTTACATCCCGAACGTAGCGCAACGAGTGAAGTCTATGATCCCAGAAGTTCAAAACCCATACCGCCGAGTTCGTCGAGCCACGGTCGAATTAAGGCCGAAATACTAACTGCCATTGGAGGAATGTGATGGTGGTGAAGTTGCTGATATTGGATACAAAGGAGGATGTTAGAAAGAGCTATGCATATACGTGCATGAGCTTTACAAGTAAAAGGCAAAAGCTTTAAAAGGAGAAAGGCTACCTCGGAGTGTGTGCCACGTTGGAAAATGTAAGGGAGTTTATGATTTTACAAAATATTGCTAAGATATGTTTTACTGAATGAAATCGACACTGAAAGGAGCTCAGGAGCCAACAAAAAGTCACGCAAAAGCCCAAAAGTCTGCCAAACAGAGTCACAAAATTGGAATGCACATAAGTGAGCCGTACGACTCATCATCTTAGTCACACGGCTATGTTGAGTAGGCTGTACGACCAACTTGGTCAGGTTCAAGAACAAATTTTGATTTCTAGCCCCCGGGGCTTGTTCCAGACATATTTCCACCACTTTTCTTGCACATACAAGGTGAAATGGGCATTTAAAAGTTATTGGAAGAGTTGCTTGATGTTTTTGGTCACGTTTGGGTGGTCGGATACTCCGAAATCTCGGATACGGCGAAACCGGCAAAAACCAACAAACGGGAGGCTCGTTGTTTCCATTCCTGGAGTACCAATGGCTCCAACAAGTCATGATACACATCACAACATCAAAGCAAGGTTATTTGGTGAATTTGACGGAAAGATTGAAGTTTGAGTATCCCGAGGCGCGAAATTGTCAAAATGGGGCGTATCGGCGAGTCGAAACCCGTTTAAGTGTCATGTTCTCCATTTCATTGATTCAAGCGGATTACGGCATGTATTTATGACTTATTGAAGGTTTTATTATGGGCATATCATGCAAGTTACAAGTTTGAGCATATCAGGCCCCGTGTCGCTCAGTTTCTCATTTTACGTGCAAAGTTCGAGTTTGTTGAGTCAGTTTGAATCATCATCAATCATTCTCCAAATTCAATCTAAAGTCATGCATTTTCGTTTCCCCAGAGGCGTTTGTCATATATTGTCAGTTTCAGGCACCCTCAAAATATTCGTACATAAACTCAATCTTTAAGTTTCGGGTTTGTTGAGTCAGTTTGTATTTTCATCTCTCACTCTCCAAATTCATTCAAATTCAATCTAAATTCATTGATTTTCATTGCCCCGGAGGCGTTTGTCACATTATGTCGGGTATTTTTTTTTGCCAAATTCTTGCGGGGACCCTTAAAAACACCTTTTAAACACATCTAACGGTTCAGATTATCGAAATTTGGTCCGAAAAATGGAGGTCCGCAACTAAGGGGAGTTGAGGGATCCCTCATAGGATCATGACTCTCTCTCTCTCTCTCTCTCTCTCTCTATATATA
>JAXBDA010010118.1:0-11146 GCA_036023075.1 Gaultheria prostrata
TTTACAGAATTTGCAAAAACTCAAGATAGGAGATTGTAAGGAAGTGGAGGTGATAGTCTCGAAGGAGCTGAAGGAGAAAGAAGCGACCGACAATGATCCCATTGTGTTCCCTCAATTAAAGGAGGTGAGATTTTGGAGTTTACCTAAGCTGGAAAGTTTCTATACTGGAACACAACTCTTCTTCTCCAACAAGGTACAGAAGTCCTTACCCTTTTTTGCTTGATCATAGCCCTGAATAGCACAATAAAAGCAGGCACACATTTATAATCCTGTAGTTTAATTACACGAAATTGGAATCCTGTAGTTTAATTACATGAAACCGGAAAAGGTCTCGATGGATCCGCAAGTTTGGACAGCAACTAAGAGTCCCAAATTAAGCTCAAGTGTATTCATCAATTAAATTTGATAGAGAGACAAAACTATCTAATGAAATTCCACTGAATCCATAGCTAGCCAAACTTGACCGGAGCCACAATTCCTCCATCGACCAACCCAATGTGGGAAGTTTTTTCAAGTGTGCAGTGTATTTTTCCAACTGGTACCTAAGTTTTTCAATGCTTGTAAACGGTGCATGTGAACCGAAGAAACATTTATTAAACTCACCAGATGCAGAATCCAAGTTAATGAAGTTTCTGAAACCGGAAGAACAAATTTGAAACTCGAAACAAAATGTTAAGAAGAAATTGATCAAGGCTTGTGTCTGACACAATGTTCTTAAGATGAATTTCGTCCTCGCTACGATGCTACGAGTTTAATAGCGCCCGTTTTCCAGGATGCGACGATCTCGCCTTGTAGAAGCAACACTACAATCTACAAGTTTGTTGAATCAAAATTGAGTATCGAACACTCTCTCGAAAGAAAATTATGTCCAATGAGGAATAAATGCAAGAAATAGTTTGAAATTTTTCCGGAGATTCAAAAGTAATGTAAGGGGTTGTTTATATAGCCGCTAAAGGTGACTATTCTGAGTAGTCGTGAATTTTCAAAATGCTTTCTGCCTAAAGGACACTACTATTCAGTATCACCGAAATCCTTTGCGGTGCGTGCCGAACCAACACGTTGGAATGGTGCTTTTGCCGAACAAAACAAACTGCCTTGACAACATTGAAAAGTTGGTCCTGTTGGTTTGCTCCTGCGGTATACATGTCGGGATTTTGGTATTTCAAATGCCAAAGGTTACCACTTTTACCAACATGACATACAACGTTGGCAATGATTCACAGAGTTGAAATAGGAAAATCACAATGGTTCGGCTAATAAGTGGCAGATTATGGCCACGAAAAGCACCTGGAAGCAGGCGCACATGTATATAATTTTGTAATTTGATGAAAATTAGAAGAAGATTTGATGAAATTAGATTATCATGTAAATTTAATAGTAGCAATACTACACTATCAACAAAACATTTCACGAGTCAATGACTCTGTAACTGAACAAAATGGGGCCACAACTCCTCCATCGACCAACCCATTTTAATAATTACATTGTATCTACATTGCTATTTCATATCTAGTACGACAAATTGAAAAGTAGTCCTATGGATGTTTTTGACATATCAATTCCACCATACGTATTAGCTAAGCTTGTGGAATGTTAATAATTCATAAACAAGAATAAAGTTCCAGAAAATGATTTTTACTCATGGGCATATAGTGCTCCATGAATTTGAGTACACAATGTCACTTTCTACGACCATTCTATAGACCTTAGGTGCAATGTCGAATGCCATATTGTCAGGTATTTGTTTTACGATTTTTGTCAGGTCTCACTCTTTTATTTTTCCATTCATAGTAAATAGATTTTTTTTTTTTACAATTTGGACTAGCGAGTTATATACCCATTATGTCATTTTATCAAGTTTTTCCAATTACAAATTTGGGAAATTTCTCATTTTGGTATGTTTATTACATTTAACAATATTGATCTCATTTTTTCTCATAGTTCACGCTTTTTGATTTTTACATGCTTGGTTGAATATTTTTTCTTTCGTGAATGATTGTTAGGTTACTAGTGATTTCTAATAGTATGGCTCTGAAGAAATAGTCCTATGCTACGTTGGTAGAACCAATAGGGTTTAGGGTTATAAATCGAGTCAATGGACTTTTTTTTTACGGCTTTAATATTATAATGGTTAATTTTGTTTGTTAATAGCGGTAGTAATCATCAAATACTTTGAGGAGTGTTACAAATATAGTTGGTTTGATGATTTAATACAAGAGCTCTTGATGTGCACAAATTTAATTTAGAAGAATAAAAGGTGATCGAATTGTATCAATATGTCTTCCATAGCTCTCCATATTCGAGACTTGAATCTCGTGCTTCTAAGAGCATCACCAGCGGTATAACTAAAACTGGATAATCAAAAGTTGCCACATCAGATTTTGATTATCCATACAAGACATTTATAAAGTTAACAATGTGGAGTGTCACAATGGTATTTTGTGTTCATAATAAAAAAAAAGTATTATTCACTCTATTTTTATTCATAAAATGGGCACAACTTTAAATTTGTATATATATTTTTTATAATATTAGTACTATTTAAAAGATATTCACAATACCTTTAAAATAAGACCAATCTTGAACATATTTTCAATTGTTTTTACTATTGATAATTTCAATTTTTTTAGAGAGTGTGCAAAAAAATTGAGTTTTGAAGTAAGTATTTTAAAAATGGAGGGAGTATGTTGTTTCTTTTGAATTCATTCTACCAAAAAAGACTTATAAATAGGGTGTAGTCCCCAAAATTTGGTTATTGAGAAAATGATGTTACTTTTGATTATCCAAATGCCAATATTTGGTTATTGGCTAAAAGGTTGTTATCTTTGATTATGCCAATGTGAGTCAATTTTTGAACAAAAATTGTTAACTTTAGTTATTTAGATGTTTTGATTATTCCATTGGTGATGCTGTTAGGGAGAAAACAGGAAAGCAAATAACAAATAAAAAAATTAAGCGTAGTAAATCTTTCTCCACACTTTCCTCAATCCTCGTAGGTTTCTTTTCCCTTCATTTCCTTTCTTTTTTTCACGGGTGCCGTAGTTTAAAAGTAGCTTATTTTAATGCTGAAAACATGGCTGTTTGAGATTCAAATTTATTTTGGATAATTGTGTAATATCCATCGGGATTTACTTAATTGATGTAATTGGATAATTGTGTCCCATTGTGATTTACTTGATGCAAGTGGATGTTTTATTACTTGATGCAAGTGGATGTTTTATAATAATTGAGATTTATTGTTGATAAGAGATGTGGCTGCCGTGGAGGGTAGGGCTGCTTAAAAAAATCAGTGAACCGTGAATCCGGACCGGACCGAACCGATCCGCACCTTTTGGATTTTAACCGTGGATTAATGGTTCGGACACGGATTAAAAAAATAAAAAACCGTGACTCGCGGTTCGGTCACGGATTTTGATTTTGAAACCGTGGATTAACCGATCCGGACCGTGAGATTTTATTATATATAAATTTTTGAAAAAAATAAATATATATGTATAAATAAATAATTTTATCAATTTTATAAATATTGTCAATTGACTCAATTTGATAGTATTTTGATATTAAGGGTTATGTTGTTATATCCTATCAAAATCTAGGGTGTAAACTGTATATAGTGCTAATACTCCTTAACCTTCAGATGTGTAACCAGTAACCTAATCTCATTCTCACCCGCCTCCATCCAAAGTCCCATACTACTCCAGGTTAGTTTTTTAATTTTTTTCTCCATTAGTAACTAATCTATTGTTGAAATCATTGTTGTATATGGTCATTATTTGCATTAGTACCTAGTCTGATGTTGAAATCATTACTTGTATTACAATTTCTACAAATAATCGATATACATATAGTCATATATTCATTTGCAGATAGAGTGATAGACTGCCTTTTTAGTTTTTAGTTTTTACTATGTTTCTTTGCTAAATACATATTTGAATATCTTTCTTTGTTTCTTGCTGATAGATGTCAAGCATTGGAGAGACACAAACTACTACTGGTAGCACCCTAAGGACTGAGGATGATGAGCTCATGGAGAGACACAGCCTTGCGTTTCGACTCAACTAAACTGCCTTTAATTGCAACTCTACTAAACTGCCTTGTGGCTTTGCGAACTAGAAGTCTGGAACTATCTTCTTATTATTATTAAGCTTGTTGCCTTGATACTGATAGCATATGGCATCTGCTACTTGATTTTTCTATTTTTCTTTATATTCATGTATGGTGCGAATAGGGGCAGAATTTGCCAATTTAGTATTGAGTCGATGATTTTTTTTTTGGCATAAGTTGAAAATCCGTGGACAAATCCGTAACCGATCCGTGACTCGCGGATCGGATTGGAACCGAACCGTGAGACTTTTGGATTGGACACGGATTCTATTTTCAAAAAACCGTGACTCGCGGATTAGGATTGGATTCATACCAATCCGAACCGATCCGGACCGTGAGCACCCCTAGTGGAGGGAATTAGAAACCGTGCACTACAGGTAGTGTGTATAATCTAAGCCATCTAAAAGTGTTTTCAATGGACTTAACGGTTCATATTTGTTAAAACCATCCTACATGTTAGATAATTTATGTTGTTTGAAATCTGGACCATTGATTATAGAGATGAATGACTCGGATTGACACTACACCTCTATAGAGTAGGGGTGGGAGAGGTGTCGTGTTGTGTCGTGTCGAGTCGTGTTCGTGTCAAATCGGTTTCGTGTCAAAATAACCTTCTTAACTAATCGTGTAAAAAAATATGAACCCTAACCCAACCTGCTAATAATCGTGTCGTGTTCGGGTTGACATGATCAACTTGATTTTTTTTTGCACGGTGAAAAAAGATTTTATTAATCCACAATAACAATTACAATAGAAAAAGAAACTAGATATATAAGACATCAGAGAGAGTAATTATAGCCAGCCAAAATGATTGGTAGGTTTAGAATCTTAGCCACCATAATAAAACCTTGCAGATTTGAGATCATGGAGAGAATGACTTGATATCAAAGGATGAACTTCAGTTGCAGTAGGATTGAGCTTGAAAATTTTCATGCACAACTTCAGAGCATGAAAACGTACGACAGAATCATAACTTGGACATCACATGTTTTCGTGTCATTATCGGGTACGGGTTGGGTTCGAGTTACCGTGTCAAAACGATTAGATGAACAGGTTAATTCGTGTCATTTTCGGTTTATGCAGGTTCAATCCGAACCCGACTTGTTTGCTAATCGTGTTCTTGGGTAATGTCATATATGTGTTTCATGTCAGAAATACTCAACACTAACCCATTA
Source organism: Gaultheria prostrata (assembly GCA_036023075.1). NCBI lineage: Eukaryota > Viridiplantae > Streptophyta > Magnoliopsida > Ericales > Ericaceae > Gaultheria > Gaultheria prostrata. The sequence continues at coordinate 5,280 of JAXBDA010010118.1, forward strand.
ACTTCGTGTCGTGTTGTCGTGTCGTAAATTCTCACCCGTACTGTAGAGTACCTCTGCACAGTGAATTTGGCCAAAATCGAAATTTGTCCGAACCATATAAAAATCTTTTAATTTATTTCTTGACCCAATATTTATTTTTGGTAAAACCCACCGTAGTATGTCCGTGTCACAATATTAGCTTTTAAAATTAAAAATAGGTGACATATCACAATCTTAAGGACTGTATAATCCACAATCTTAACCTGTATATAATCCAGTGTAAGTTTCGATTGTAGATTAATCCACGCCTTCGTTGAAAGTGAAATTGTTGTTTTTTCACTAGATTAATGTACCAAGATAAGTTAAAACTATTAAACAGACGTAAAAGAATTTAATATATATGGGACTTTACTCTTTACAGTTTTATAAATTCCTATCGAAATCTCGTCCACTGCATAAGTATTTTTTGTAACTCGGGTGTCCTGATCAGCTTAGCCCACCTCGATTAATTTTGGAGCACCAATCCCACCGCCACTAGATGTGATTTTGAATTCTCATTCTGCATTCTCAAATTTCAATTGACTCTTTCCCCTTTTTAAACGAATTACATTTATATCAAAGCAATATATACACATCATATAATTATTACTCTTATACATAGTCATTATGTAATTCGTATGTATACTTATAGTATACACAGTTAAATGTTTTTTCATTTATGTGTTCCTTACGTACGTAGGAAAATTACACTCATCATATTATACATAATTATTTATGCATACTTATATACACACCAAATATGCATTGGCATAAAAAATGTGTACGTATAAATAAATATGTTACAAAATATAATTTGAATTTAAATAATAACTAAATACATATATTAATTCAGTAATTTAATTATCCTCCAAAACACTACACATCCATAATTTATCATTCAAACTTTCGCCATACACTTTCATAAGTTCTGGTTATAGTTTTCCATAATCCAGAATTGACAATCTATAATTCACCACAATATTATGCAGTAAATCCTGCTCTCGACTATGCTAATATTGCAAAAATAAGCAAGGGATACTGTGCCAAACACCCTCTATGCATCGTGAAGGTTGGCAAGGTTGTAGAAGGCGCCGCGTTTAGTGTTGAGCTGGGCAAATGTTCCTTGTTCCACGACCTTCCCGTTGGCAAGAAAAGCGATGGAGTCGAGATTCTTGATGGTGTTGAGCCTGTGGGCCGCCACCACCACCGTAGTCCTTCCGACCATGATCCGGTCCAACGCTTCTTGCACCACCTGCTCCGATTGGACATCAAGAGCACTAGTCGCTTCATCTAGTAACAAAGTAGTTGGTTTCCGGATGATTGCTCTTGCTACAGCAATTCTTTGCTTTTGTCCTCCTGATAGTTGCACTCCCCTCTCTCCACATTCAGTTTTATACCCATCTTTTAGTGATTTGCAACAAAGGAAAGGAGAAAAGGAAAAGTTATTTCATGAGCTAGCAAGTAATCCATCATGTCTGTATTTATAGTTTTAGTCTCGGTCGTCACCTATATCTGGTGATACATGTTGGGATCCACAAGTAATACCCGTGTCAGCCGATACGCATAGGTAAATTTTTTAAAACAATATTTACTTCATACTATGTCCACCCAAAATACTTTTGAAAGTTCTATAAATGAAAATGCATACCTAAACATAACTATTATTGGTCAAATTTTGTAAAAACTATGCTAAATAGACAAAACTTAATTTGGGGTAACCTAGGACCTGCACGGATAATGCAACATAGGGACCCATTTCGATACAGAAACCCCGATGGCACACGAACCCACTCACAAAAGAATCAAAACATGTCTATCATTGCATTTGATGGCTTTGCTAATGATTTTTCATCCATTTACGGTTGCCCCAGATTCCCAATGGGTATGCATCGTGCTAAAACATGTAATAGTCATGGCACAAGCATACTCACGAGATGAATTCATGAGCATTGGCAGCATCCAAAACCTCATCCTCTGATGCATCGAGCTTCCCAAACATGATATTGTCACGAATGCTGCCAGAATAGATCACTGGTTCTTGGCTAACAAGTGCCATTTGCCTCCTAAACCAACCAATATCGAGAGACCTTATGTCGACCCCATCGACCGTCACTGTCCCCTTCTCACCGTCATAAAATCTCTGAATCAGTGCAATAACTGTAGATTTTCCACACCCACTTTTCCCCACGAGTTCAATGCTGGCCCCTGGTTTCACTTCAAGGCAAAACTGGCACAACACTAGGTTCTCTGGCCGTCTTGGGTATGCGAAATCAACTGCTCTCAACTCTATGCCACCGGCCATTTCCTCTGACTTGGTTCCATCCGTGGCCTAAGTGAGACAATTTAAACCTATATTGGGAACAATACTAACTAAACAAAGGGTAACAAGTGGTTTAGCCCAAAAACAATGGAGCTTAAGAGCCACAGCATATGGCTTTTGCTGTCTCAAAAGCTGTGAAACATCTGTTTCTTCTTTCGGCTTATGGGCTAAAAACAACTTTAAAAAGCTGTGGAAACTTACAATCTAGAAGCTCCATTATAATGCTTTTGGTTTGTCATTTTCGATAATCATGTTTTCACATTGGTTCAGCTCCAACTAATGAAGAAATAAGGGCAGAAACTTTTTCTGGAAAAGAACTTAGCACTTCAGTGCAATCAACATGTTAGCTGGAGATAACATGTTAGCTATATGTTCTCCTTTGAACCAGACGAGGGTTGTGTCTGAGCCAAACCATAAAGGCTAAACCGTGACTACCCAAGAAAATAGACCCACAACACAACAATAAAAAATGTTACTCACAGGGTAAATTAGTGATTGTCGATCAAGAATAGCAAACACGGATGCCACAGCAGTGGAACCTTTGGCTAGATCAGAGGTCATGCTCCCAGCTTCAGCTACAACTTTTCCAGTACTCATCAATATTAAGAAAGTCTTGAACACGTCCCCACCTGTTATCTCCCCTCTAGTCATTAGTTTCCCACCATACCAAAAATCCAAGGCCCAACACATGTAAGTTATACCCTGGGCCGAACCCATCCCAATTCCGGCTAGCCTTCTTCGCTCCCTCCTTCCTCAGCTCATTCTGGGCATCGTAAAAAAGCTCAAGAACTTTCTTGATGCTTCCAAACGAAGTCACAATCCTATGGTTGTACACTGCCTCAATAGCAATTTGAGTACTTATATATTCTGAGCTCTTACAAATTTTGTCGAAACAGAAGATAATACAACTTTCCGCCCATAGAAACAAAGGATTGTGAGAGGTTGCACCGCGATCATAACAATCGCAAGCTTCCATGCGACAACTAATCCCATGATTACCGCCAACACCACAGCTGAAATGGTCTGGACTAAAAGGGAAACTCTGTCCGCGACAAGGGATTTCACCATTGCAGCTTCATTGCTTAATCTAGCACATAAGGCTCCGCAGGAGTTCTGCTCATCATCGAACCATGCTGGTTCAAAAGTCAAGACTTTCTCCAGCATTTTCAGTCTGATCCTTTTCGTCAGCTGCTCACCCATGTAGGCAAAATGGTAGTGTTGCAAGGGACTCATAATCATTGCAATTACCCCGAGGGAAGAGAAAATTAAACAGTATTTCCGGATGATAGCGAGCATTTCCTCATGACTAGGCAAGAAAAAGGCAAAAATCATGCTACTGATGGTGAAGGCATAGACAGGGGAAATTGCACCAGAGACTATAGCAGAGAGGCTCCCAATTAGCCCTTGTTTCCACTCTACAGAGTTCATACTAATGAGCCTGGAAAAGGAAGGTGGAGGGAAAGATATGGTATGTGGGTTCGGATCACTGGGTAGCGGTGTAGTAAAGACAGGTGCGCTTGATCTGCCAGAACTCAGCCTACCGGAACTGATTCTTGCCATGGAAGAAGCACGGGATTTGATGTGTTGTTGGTCTTCATCATTAGAGCTGAACTGTCTTTGTAGTTTCGCCAATTTCGCATAATGCCCATTTTCTTGGTTGATTAGGTCATTGTGCGAGCCTATTTCAATGACACAACCTCCACTCATGACTGCAATGACATCTGCATTTGTCACTGTAGAAAGCTTGTGGGCAACAACCTGATCAAGTTCAATATTAGTGAAAGAATGAAGTTTTGACAATATACAACGGAGAAAAAGAGAAGACGAAAGAGAAAAGAGCTTTCTTCTAATCAAGCTACAAAATTTGCTAGTTTTTTTTTTGTTTTTTTTTTTCCGGTACAAAATTTGCTAGTTGCACATCTATACTTCAATAAGATACACTAAAGAGAAGCAATTTCCTCAAATAAAAAGGAGCCTTCTCATCGATTGTCTCTCCTAAATGGAAGTTTCTATATTTTTTTTCTCATTTATATACTTTTTACAGAGCAAGAAAAGAAAGAAATTTTTTAAGGAAACCGATATTTCAAATGGTGCCCAACTTATGCAATCATGTTGATTTTTTTTCTTTCCCTTTTTCTGTTTGTATGTATTCTATGTTTTTTCCCCAATCTGTTTGTTGTGACAGAAAATGAAATATTGTGTATGTAGGCTTTGTTTGTTGTGAAATTATGTGTGTAAGCTCTATTCCATCTGTTTGGATGTTACTCCATTTAATGTTTTGTTCTTCTTATGTTGTTCTACTTACTCAAAACTTGGGAAGAGGGAGAGGGGAATATTTATAAAAAGAAAAAGAACAAATCGAGTCATCTCTAGGTGCCATTAATCGGCCTAGGTGCTAGGCGATGCCCGCTCACTCGCCTAGCGCCTAGTGACTTTTAGAATGTTGATCCTCCTAAATTCCATGATCCAACACACAACCTTACATTAGCCTCTTTATGGAACAATTCATTTAAGGAGTTGGATTACTGTTTAAAGAAACCATATTTTACTAGCAAAAGGGAAACACTACCAGTGTGGTTCTCTCTCCATGGAGGCTTGATTCAGGGCATTTTGCACAAGTGTCTCTGATTCCGAGTCAAGCGCGCTTGTTGCTTCGTCAAGTAGAAGAATGACAGGGTTCTTGATAATGGCTCGTGCAATTGAAATTCTTTTTTTCCGCTCCCCGCCTGATAAGAGTGCTCCACGCTCACCAACCTCTTCCAATTCGACAAACCCTTGGTCCATTCCTCATGCATGTTAGAGCATCTCCAACCGTTACTCTTTTAATTGACTCGTAACCAAATTCTGAGTCCGTCACTCAAACTCTTTTATTTGGATTTGCCTGTTGGATTATTTCGTACCAAATGAAGCTTTTGCTCAAATCAAACGAGGTAGTAAGCTATCTTTCTCACACACCATTTTTTATTCGCTTCCATTAGCCCCTTTGGATTGTGAGGAAGGTGAGATAGGAAAGGGAGTTCTTCTCACCAAATGTGAAAAAGAGAAGGAATCTATCAGAAAATTTCATTTTTCGAACTTATCTCTCCATTTCTCATCAAAATAGACCTCAATTCAAATGACTGAATTAGCAACAAACTAACCCTTTCTTTTCGTATCAAATACTAAATACTTCAATCCAAAGGGGCTGTTACAGAGGCTTACCGTTTCCAACGACGCCCAAGCCTTCAATCAGGACCATCGTCCACCTGCCCGCCGCCGAGTACCGGCCCAAATTACGCATAGATGCCCACCCGCACTGATCACTTCCTCGACCTTCCGTCGGCATTGTCATCATCATTATCATCTCTCTCTGTCTCTCCCATCATCATCATCATCCTCCTCCTTTCGCTTTCGTGTTCACTGTGTGAGAAGATAGCTTCTAAAAATCTCTCCAACCGAAAGTCTCTCCTAGAATATCTCCAGCACTGATTTGGCTCCAGCAGAATATATGGGAATCCTAATTAACACGTTTTCATATCTTAAATTAGGG
>JAXBDA010010119.1:0-11144 GCA_036023075.1 Gaultheria prostrata
TAAAATCATATGAGAAGGGTAAGGATATCATAAGAATTGACGATCGCTAATACAACCCGAACATGACTCCGTCGTATCCGATAAGTACTCGACACGTCGCAAGTGTTCAAGACATTCTCATTATACGTTTTATCCGTTTAAGCCATTCTTTATACTTCGGGCATACCTTGTCAGGCCCCGTGTCATTCCGGGCATACCCTTTCGGGCCCCGTGTCATTCCGAGCATACCCTTTCGGGCCTCGTGTCATTCCGGGCATACCCTTTCGGGCCCCGTGTCATTCATTCAAGTTCTCACTTTCAATTTAGGTATATGTACACCACGTATTCGTGTCATTGTGTCACACATCCCCTCGATGTTAATTCAATCCAAAATTCTCATTCAATTCAATCAAGTAGGCCTACCGAGCGTAAAACATAATGTTAACCAATCACGAAAAACCAATAAATTTCTAACGGTACAAGCGAGTAGGTCCGGAACAATCATCGGAACAAGAAACGAGGTTCGGAGGATGGTTATACCAAGCAAATGCCCGAAGAAATCAAAAGGAGTCACAAAATATGATTTTGGCCAAAAATGGTCATTTGTATCGATATCGATACACATGAAGGTGTATCGATACACAGGGTCCAAAAGCTGAACAGCCCCTCCTGTCGATATAAACCCATTACGAGCAGATTTTGAACAGTCTCCAGTATGTTCGCCATAACTTTTCACACCGAACTCCGTTTTGGATACATTATATATCAAAACGTAGGTAATTTGAAGAGCTACAACATTGTAGTTTAACACTTTTCCCAATTCTGCTTTTATGTTGCCCAAAAAGCCTAAATAGTGACCAGTTCTACCAGATTTTCACCCATGGTGGGGGATTTCAACCCAACTCTAATCAAACCCATAAATTGGCTAGTAAATCACTTAGGAAAAAGATAGAACAACACTATATCAACATTGTAAGACTAGAGTGCTTCCACAAAGGGCTCAAAGCAAGGATTTTGAAAGATTTAACAAATGTGAGGATAATACACACACAAACATCAAATTTACATTGAGAATTGAAGGATGATCCCCTACCTCTTAAGATTGTGACTAGAAAACACCTCCAAGAGTGAAACCCTAGCTCAAGCTCCAAACTCCAAGCAAAAATCTTCAAACACCGGGGTGAAAAAGGCACACCAACGCGTAGAGCACGAAGTTTTGAGAAGCTTTTGTGAAGGGAGTAAGCTTGGAACTCAAGGGTTGGCTTGGATTGGTGGAGAAAATGAGTTTGAGAGCTATGGAGGAGTGAGAGGGAAGAAGGGACTGATTTTTTTTGGGGAAGAAGGTGAGTTTCCTCTCTCCTCTCACCACACATACATATACACATCTTTAAAATTACACCCCAAGTCCAAAAGTGACTTGTGTAAACCAAACACACCCCAATCAACATATATCTCACCAACACTCCAACACTTAGTCAATTTTATCATTTCATTCAATTCCTTACATTACCCCATTGTTATTTACGAAAAATAAATATAAATTTTCGGGTCTTCACAACAACGGTATCAACGATCTCAATCGTCGTGATTGTGTCGCAGTCATGTTGCTACTGTACATTCAACTATTGCACAATACTTAGTTTACTATTAAGTAAGATGAACGTATAAATTATAAACGTTATTGTCGAGTATATTTTTATAATTGTCGATCTAAACCGTTAGGATTTCAGGTTTTACTTATTCCATCATTTTCACCAAATTGAAAAGTCATCGGATATCAATAACCACATGATCAAAATATTTTAACGCTTTTGGAGACATTAAAGCCTTATAAAGACATCACCCGATCTCCATTTGGGTTTTTTTGGTTATCGAAACAGTCTATCTTTTACACAATATGAATGCAATGGTATACAAATTCTTGGGTCCAAGTAACATTCCAAGGTGATAGTAGGGTAGTCAATATAGAGCATTTCTGGAGTTGTGCAATTAACATTTCCGGTCAAATAGGGGGCGATAACTAAAGAGGTAGCGAGACTGACCACTGTTGGTCATATTTCTCTTTATCGAGAAATCGAAGAAGCCATACAAGGGTTTTATCGGGCCTTTCAATAAATCTTTCTCTCGTACTGGTACCTAACTCTGATTAGAAAGAGGGCCAGCCTGAAAAGAAGCCGAAATATCCTAGGGTTCATTTCTCCTCTATGAATAAAGGAAATCCCAAGTCAAGGACAAGAAAGGAGCTTTCACATGTTGTGCATGATTGAATCATTGGAAACAATTTCCTAGCACCATGGATTTCGGAAGTCCTTTCTATGAGGTCTTTTATTGGTTTCTTTCTTTATAGATAAAAATCTGTGATGTGCCGTCCATCCTCTTTGATTATTATTCAGAGGAGAAGAAGGTTATAACCAATTTTGTAGGGAAGTTCGGGATTTTCTCGGTTTAGAGTTCTGGGTATATATTAATCTCACTTTAGATTTAAGATTGCCTTTGTTATTTCCTAGTTTTTCATCATGCATAAGGTTTTCAGATTGCATTTGCGTGTGTTCTTTTTCTGCCATTACGAGCACATACTGCGATTTCTTTAGTTTCTAATTTTTTAGTTTTGATTTTCTATGGATGTTGTAGTTGAATGAGACAAATCGATTTTTGGATTAAAAAAAAAAGGCAAAGTGATTTTAGGCAGAGAAACTAACATAAAACCCGACTATTCCTCATCCGACGTATAGCGCATACTCAGAACCTCACTCAGAGTTTCACGGCAAACTAACTGTGACCATGGTGAGAAAAATTATTATTTGTTTCGAGAGGTCCACAACACTGTAGTTCAAATCTTTCTATTTTCAGCACTGTATACAACTAATAAATTGCACTTCGAACCCTATTTTGCAGTTTTATTCATGCCTCCTAGGAAGAAGACATCGGCCACAAGGGCCTCTGCGCCTTCACCGTCACAGTTGAGCCCAACTGAGACTCTTGAATCATCTCCACCCCAAGAGCTTCCACCACCGAATTTTGATGGTTTGGGTGATGCGTTTTCTTTGGCGCAATCTAATAATGCAGGTCGTCTATTTAGTGAGATCAAACTGCATCTTTACACACATACACAATGTATAGCTTTAATATGCTAACGATCTGTGCAAAGAATATCTCATGTCTTGCTTCAATGCATCATGAAATCCCAAGAGAACTCACACATAGAAAGTACTGAAAACTGGACATGAAATCTCAAGAGAACTCACACATAGAAAGTGGTTTAGCTATTGGCATTTAGCAAATTTATTGCTACTCTATTCTGCTGCCACCACTTTTATATTAGAATTCTTGAAGTGTATGTATTTTTTTAGTTTCTAGTAATAAGTGGAAATACTCTAGCTAGAAAAGAATTCCATGTTTTTCCCACCACCAAGTATGCAATGGCACAGTCAAGGTAAAATTTGTGAAAGTTCTACTATCAAGCTAGCCTCATACTAGATGTTTAGAAGGGACCCTGAAATTGGCACCTTCAGTATTTAATTTTGCTGCAAAACCTCCTTTGTTTCTTACTTACAATGAGAGGATTCAATTGCCAGTTTTTTTTTCTTGTAGTTGCAACTATGGGACTTGACTCATAGTATAACTTTTTGTTTGTCTGTTAGGAAAAGGGTGGTACCCAGTACACAAGTTGTAAAATGCTTCTGTAATATTGCTATTTAATTAGGTATTGGCTGATATTGTCTGATGTCAACTTATATGTAGCCGTATCATTGATATTGGTATATCTCCCGACATTGCAGTAAAAACCCTGATATGATCCTTCCCCAAGTGTTAGGACTTAGGAGTTTGGACCACAATTTGATTGATTTTTCGCCAGTCTATTTTGTCTTTAATTTTTAACTGTGCATTCATAAGAAAATTCAATCTTTCTACAGGTCCGCCACGATCTACGCGTGTGCGAGGTAAGACAGTTGGGAAAGGAGTTGATAAACTAATTGCTCACAACGGTGGGGAGAAGCTTGTCGTTCCAGTGCTACCAGAGTGGAATTCTTTTTGCGGTATTAATGCTTCCAAGGCAACCAGTCTCTTGGGTGTGTATTTTAGAATGATGTGTCCTGTTAAGAACACCCCGACATGGAGGCATGTTGATCCGGTTACTCAATCTGCTATCATACAAGCTGTCCTTGTAAGTTCTTATCTCATAGTTTTCTATATGCTAGGCATACTAGCTGCATAAGGAAAATTGGTGTAATGACTTTACTCGTTATGAATTTAGGACAAGTGCAAAATTTCAGATGATTATCATGGAAATCTAATAGCTCAGCAAGCTGTACACAGTAAGTGCTATCATATGCATATAAATTGGAGGCACAGAATGAAGTGTCATTACGATGATATTCTAGAACAACGATTGGACACGTACAGTCATCCGTATGATCAAATGAGTTTGGAGGATTGGCGTCACATGATTGATGATGTATGGAATACAGAAAAGTTTGAGGTAGCCTATAGTGTATACTTTTTTAAAGATAAATACTCCACATGAAAGCAAACTCTTTAATGTCCTTTTGTCGATCTTATGCCAAATTTGTTACCTTTTTTTTGTCCTCCTTTCGTATTAGAAACGGTCAAAGGCTGGAAAAATTAACAGGGGATTCCTAGAAGATGGTCATCGTTCGGGGTCTCGATCATTTGTTGCAGAGATGACTATATCGGTATACATTTAACCCAAATAATGATTTAGGTTGATGTTAAAGCCAAGAGGTCCATTCATTTTCGTGAAACTTAAAATTCAGTTTGTGGCATAAACGCTGTCCTTACTTCATCCTTTTTCTTTGTTTTCATAGGTAGAGAATGGTGGCTCTCAAGACAAGGATTTTCCAGAAGTGTATGAGAAAACTCATACGAACAAGGATAACGAGTGGATCTCTCCTATTTGCGCTGGAAAACATGTACGTATCCTAGTATTTTACACGTACGTCAATGATATGGGATTGCATTAATTTGCACTCATGCCTGCTTTATTGAAATGATAAAAATGGAACTAGAATTCTAGTTTAAGACTAAGTCGAACTCCAATGAATTCTCTGTAAATGATTTCAAAAACTCAATCAAGAGCATTCAGGATTCTTTATAACAACTCTGTGTGAGTGTGTGTGTGTGTGTGTGCTTGCACTTGTTCCACTTTGCTCCAACTTCAGTTCTGCTTCTAGATTGTTGTTGTTCGTTGTAATAGTGATTCCAGACTGTTGTTGTTGCTGCTTCTAATTTCTTATTTGTTATTTATACACTTACAGGCAGCGATGGTGGAAGTCCGAACAGAATGTGCTCAGTCCGGTGTGTAGATGACACCGGAGGAGATGTCAATACATGTGCTTGGGAAGAGGAAAAGGTCCATACTCGGGTTTGGGGTTGGGCCAAAGCCTTCTTCGTCTTCTCCTGCATCTAATGCTGCATCACGTGCACGTGATGAGGACTTGGTCAACATTAAAGCTGATATGGAGAAGATGCGGATGGAGCGTGAGGAGGAGAAGAGAGCACGTGAAGCGGAGATGGAGAAACACCGGATGGAGCGTGAGGAGGAGAAAAGAGCACGCGAAGCGGAGATGGAGAAGATCCGGATGGAGCGTGAGGAGGAAAAAAGAGCACGTGAAGCTGAAATGGAAAAGATGCGGATGGAGTGCGAGGAGGCGAAAAGGGAGCGCGAAGAGGCAAGGAGGGAGCGTGAAGAGGAGAAGAGAGAGCGCGAAGTGGAGAGGATTGCGCAACGCATGCAAGGAAACAAACACACAAATAGTTCATCCATCCATCATGGTGGACACAACTCTTTGACTGGCGGTCGCCCTAATCATTGGTAAGTATACTTATATTTTACCTTTATCCTCTGTAGTTCTAAGTAATCTGAAATCATCCACTATAGAAAACGTACTTAGTGTTTCTCTCGTAACTAATCCCAGTATGCATTTCTTACAACCTTGCTATGCTTGACTTTTTAAATTTGAATTTGAATTGTAACCGTACTTAGTGTGAAACTTAAGAATTGTAGGCTGTAAGTAGCTGCTGCATTTAGCATTGTAGCATGTGGTTTTTGGCCTATTTTGACTTAATGCAGCCCAAAATTGATAGGAGTATTTTTTTCAGCAAATCAATAACACCATGACAGAATCAAAAGTAGGGGCAGAGAAAGAACTGCACAATGTTTGTCATACCTTTTGCTGCTTTGTGAAGTTGCAATGAACAAAATTCTGCATTCACGAAATTTAGCTACTTGAGCATCCATATATGATCTATTCATCACCTTCTTTCCTATATTGAGCACTTGATGGTACAATATTTACAACTTCCTGAAGATCTACGTTAAATCTTTGGTTCATGTGTTCTCTTGATCAAGATCCTTGAAACTCTCGAGGATAGTGCTGCCCCATTTTGGTTATGGTACTTCCTTAGTTCTTTTTGTTAAACATTCTAGTTTGGGCTCTTTCTTATTATTCGCAGATTATTGAATGTGTGGTTTTCTGTCTGAATGATGGTAAGTGGAAGGTAATACTAAGAGCTATAATTTGAATTCTATTTGCACATATATTTGTCTTCTTTTCTGGGTATTAATTGTATTTTTTTTTTGTGCCTTTACAGATTAAAGTGGACTTCTTCGGAGCTTGGACATATTTTGTATATCGATGCATTTTGCTTGAATGATGATTATTCAGGAAAAACTTCTTATGGTCCATGTATTTTGTTTTGCAATAGTGGTCCATATATTTTGTGTAGGTCGGTTGACAGTTATGACATTATGATATGCATGGTTTGGTGTTTGTAAGTGCTATGGTTATTATTATATTAAGAAGGTGAACGGTATTAAATTGGATTATGATTTAGATTTACTATTGATATTTATTCTGTAGCATATGTTTGATTGTGTAACCCCAAAATGACAAAAGAAAATTTATTTTGGATGGTATTCATATAAATATATTGAAAAGGAAATATAAAATATTGATGCCCCAAATAATTTTCCATGACCACCGGAATGTAAAAAAAAAAAAAAATAGTTTTTAAACCTTTGGTGACCAAATAAATTAATCATTGAAAATAATTTTTGGTGACCACTATTATTCATAGACGAAAATATTTTGATCATTAAAAGATGAAACAATGACCAACTTTTGGTCACAAAATAATCATCCGGTGACCAAAACACTTCGTCATTAGAAAGTGCATAAATAATGACCACTTTTTTTATCACTAAAAAATTCATTCAGTGACTAGCAAGTATAAGTGACCAACCGATTTGGTCACCGAAAAGAACATTCAGCGGCCACATTTTAATCACTAAATGTGATGTTTCAATGACTACAAGAAATAATGACCACTTTTTTAGTCACCGATAAAATCATTCAATGACCAGCAAGTATAAGTGATCAACCAATTTGGTCACCGAAAAAAGCATTCAACGACCACATTTTGATCACTAAATGTTATGTTTTAGTGACCACGAGAAATTTGGTCACAAAATACTTTCTGCAAGTAGGGTTAGGCGACCAAATTTTTTTTGGTCACGGTATACATTTTGTGACTAAATAGGGCCTTTTAGAGACCAAAATCTTAGTCACTAAATGTGCTTTTTCTTGTAGTGGTTGGAATGTTTAATAAACTTTCATTATTTCTTTCCAGTGACTGCTCTTTCTATTTTCTTCTTGTTGCTTTATATTATCATCTATTAACTGTACTAGTGAAGTGTATGTTTCAATGTTGAGTTTGGATTTTTAAATGTATTAATGATTTTTTTTAGAATAAGTTGAAAATCCGTGGACAAATTCGGAACCGATCCGTGACTCACGGATCAGATTGGAACCAAACCGTGGGACTTTTGGATTGGACACGGATTCTATTTTCAAAAAACCGTGACTCGCGGATTAGGATTGGATTCATGCCAATCCGGACCGATCCGGACCGTGAGCACCCCTATCTGTTAGTGTGCTTTGGCTTTTGGGTTGTGCCCACGCTTCTCTCTCTTCTACTGATTGTTGTTGCTTTTGTTTTCTTTTTGGCTTGATGCCTAATCAACTCCTCCTGCTATGTCTTTATATGAGGCTCCAAAACTTGTGATTATGAAATCGAAATAAATTAGGAAAAAATAGGAAACATGATAATAAAACACCAAAAGAGATGATATCTATCTTCTTATATTATTGCAGAACAACTTACATGAGGAGAGCTGTAAGAACGACACAAGGTTTATTTTATTTTTATTAGATCGAATATGGCAAGTAGCCACTGATAATTCCAATTGGAAATGTTTTTCAACTCATGTCCTCCCATGATTTACGTAAAGAAAATATTCATAAAATCTATCATAGTATAATGTTAATGCCATAATCGGTTCCATTAGGGAGCCAATAAATCTTTCGTTGTGCATTGAAAATAGGTAGTATAAAAATACTACTAGGTATACCACTTAGAACTCTATATGGAAATTGTTAAGTCTGCAATAATCGTGTTTTGGACTGCTTGGAGGCCGTCCGATGGTGTTTTGGACGGCTCGGATGCGTTCGGAAATTTTAATTTATTTTTACCGGTAAAAATTCAAAATACATCCAGGCCATCCAAAACACAATCGGACTACCGAGGGGTGCACTGCACGACTGTTCACAGCACCACACCCCCATTTCCTAATTACTGATGTCTAATCATCCTAAATTTTTATAACATACTCGATGAGTAAAACATAATAAATGATTTTTGGATCAAACAATGAGACTTGAAATTGGTTCCGCAGCCATGCATAGCACGTGTGTTGTGCAGGGAGTGCACAGCACACACCCCGCTCCCGAATTTCCAACAATTGAGTTGAGCGTGGTGCCCCCACAAATCCTATCAGTCCGCCCCTAATTGGGAATACTATCTATAGCTATACTAGTATATATTATTGCCCTTCACTTTTCTTTTTCACAGGATTTGAGTTAAGAATTGAGAAAAAGTTTGATTTGATATTGAGGATTCCAATAACTATGATTAAATTTTTCATCAAATTATTTTCAAAATTTCCACCATATCCCAAAACTCTATTACCGGACACACCTATAAAATATTTTTATTGTATTTAAGGAGAGGCCAGAAATTTAAAATGTTACCGTTATATTTAAGGAAAGAAGGACACAAAAGGTATTTACGTTGAATTTATAAAATGTTACGGTTGAAAATTTGGTGAAGGAATCGATGTTGGTTCATTCTCCCTTAAGCTTCCTTGTGCGTAGCATTTCTGAAAAAATATCAAAGGAAAAAATGTGTTTATCATAAAATTGGATTTAATTACCTCAATTGGAACTACATTCTCAAAATGAAGAAGCTTAAGGGGTATCCAAGTCAATGGATTGGATGGCTTGCGGAATGTCTGAAATCTGCTTAGGTATCAGTGCTAGTTCATGGCTCTCTAACAGAAGATTTTCAAGGAAAGCATCAACTTGGAAACCTGTGGTGGATAAGGTTGAGAAAAGTTTAGCTTCCTGGAAGAGAAGATATATCTCCTTTGGTGCTCGCGTCATACTTATAAAATCAGTCATGTGCAGCCTTTCGGTTTCCTACACGTCACTGTTTAAGATGCTCGTTGGGGTTGCAAAATGCATCGAGGCTACTCAGGCAAAGTTCTTATGGGGTGGATCAGATCTAAAGAGGAAACTACACATGGTATGGTAAGCTGGTAAAAAATCACTCGAGACAAAAGGGGCTGGTGGTCTTGGTATCAAAGTGTAAGGGAAATGAATGAATCTCTCTTACTCAAATGGTGGTGGAGGTTTGGGATGTAAAAAGATGCCTTGTGGAGAGAAGTCATTGAAGCTAAATATAAACTGGATGAGGCAAGTTGTTTGAGGGGCGGACCCAAGAAGAAGCAAGGGGGGTCCCCCGCTAGATTATATTTTCCTATAGATGTGTACATATATTTCTAGATATTTTGATAATTCTGCCCCAAAACCTTTCACTCGATTCACTAGATCTTGCCCCAAGACATGAAATAGGTAAAACCTTTGTAGATTCTTGACCCCACTAATAGAAAATCATGCGTCCGCCCTTGGTTGTTTCCCTTCTCTGGAAACGAACTACAAGACGTCTATCTTATGGAAAGACATTATTTTGGTACACTCAAGACAACCTCAAAATTATGCCAAGTTTGTGGAAAACGTCAAGTTGAAGGTGGGTGATGGAAGTAACATATCATTCTGGTTAAATAATGCATGTCTAGCAATGACTTATCCCTCACCCTTCAGGCTGATAACTAGAAAGAATGAATGATCCCTTGGTGAGGTGCTAGCAAGGAAAGCTGACAACTTTGTTGAAAAGTAAGTAAGCTTGATTAAGAAATAAGAAAAATGTGTGGATACTGTTCCACATCATGCCAGCAGCCATTGAAGACTTTGGCAGCCAGCCAGCCAGCCACAGTTGTTGACCCAGAGGAGGAAGAGTTCAAATTGAAATTGGTGACGGCCGCCGGTGTTCACACTCATGTTGTATGCCTATATATGGATGTACTTGTGTGTGTTGAAAGTATGAGAGGTAGAGAGAAAAGAACACCTAAGTGTTCTTGAGAGACTGAGAGAACCTCAGTGGGGGTTTCTCCCCACACACAGTGGGAGAGAACAAATCATGAGTGAAGTGATTTGAGATTGAGGTTGAGTAGAACTCCCTCCATTGTATTTTTATCTACCACATATAGTGAAATACTCTCCTCCCGTGGACGTACCTTATTTTGGGGAACCACGTAAAAATTCTTGTATATGTGTGCGTGTGTTTGTGACGCTTCCGCTATTATCAGAGCCTCTCTACCATTCCAACAGTGGTATCAGAGCTCAGGTCAGAGCGCATGCCAGAGCATAGATGTTTCTGGGCAAACCCAGTAAAAGATGGAGTTTTGTCAGAGAAGACAAAACAGAGCCGGTACAAAGCCGACTCATGAGAAGTAGCAAGAATGAGCTGCTATCAAAGGCCAGGAGGGCCATGTCAGAGCCAATCGGTCTGAAACAAGACCGGATTGGAGCAAATATTTGAGACGGAGTTGAACGGCCAAATGGGCCGAGGCAAAGACAATGGCCAGGCGGGCCAAGATGCAAGACGAGGCCAGACGGGCCAAGAAGCCGGCGACGATCCGGACAAAATTTGACGAAGAGCCAGACGGGCTGATTTCTCGAAGTGAA
>JAXBDA010010120.1:0-11144 GCA_036023075.1 Gaultheria prostrata
CGGTAAATTGGATTGGAGACCCAATTGAATAACGGTGGACAAGGTTGGGTGTCTAATTGAAATAAACGAAAGGATAGGTGTTTATGAGACATTTGGGTGATAGGATAGGGGTTTTTTTGAAATTTTCGGCGATAAGTAATGTTCAGAAGCCCGTTTCCGTTCGACAGTGCAAAATTTGGGCATTAAAAAAAAAGAACAGGAAAAAAAATGGAGAGACATGAGCATTAGTTTTCCTGGCTTTCGGTTACTGTTAAGCCCAAATCTGATGTTAATTACTGTCCCAGATCTACCACTAGGTTATGGAGGTCCACCAAAACCTAGTCCATTCTGGTTTGGGCTTATTAAGCCCAAATTGGCCATCTAGCGTACCAACGGTTGTGTTTATTTCCCCATTAATCTGCCCAATTTGCACACCGAGTCAAACCACTTAGTGGGGGTTTGTCCAATCGAATATGTGGAGTTTTTTTAAGTCATTTTCGGTCCATGTGCCGGAAGGTAAAATTGAGCCTAATTGATTAACAATACTCGAGCAAAAAAAGTTACAAGTCCAAGCGTTGTATATCCCGAACAAATGCCCCTAAATATCGATCGAAATATAAATTAAAACAAAGGGCCCAAAAAGGAAAGAAACCAATTAGCCTAAGAGTGCATTTGGTAGCCTTTCCATTTGGTTGATGGTCCATTTGGTTGATGGGCCAGGGCTGCAGTTTCTCTCTTTTCTTTTTGCTTTTCGAACTTTGACAGGGCTGCTGTTAATTAACTATATTTGATCACACTTGGAGGATACTCCATGCCAGTCCAACATATTGACATTAAATTGACAAATTATATGAAGTTAAGGAAAAAACAAACATGGAAGCAACATGAGAACTATTTTATTGGGTGTACATTCAATTATTTGCAGAAATGATGGATTGACGGGACATTATGCCATGTGTTAAGTAACTTAATTATACGCCAAAATTTTGCAACCGATGTCAACAATATGAATGGGATTATGTCACTGGCCATCGAGCCAATGGCGAAATGCCTCGGTCACGTAAAGCGGGTTTGAGGATTCGGAAACATGGTTTTGGCTATTTGCTTGGCATGTACGTATGCCGTCACCAAGATGGGACAAGCCTCATAAGATGACCAATTCAATGGGATAAGCCCCAATAATGCCTACTCTTCTCTTTTTTGTTTTTTGAACAACAAATATCCAAATACCACATTCTCCTTGTATCATAAATCACATTTCTCTTTCTCCTGCTCCCCTAGTAAATGCTTTTACTTTATTGATATATATTTTTGAAAAATAACGCTTTTATTTGGGCAACATCCCGGAGAAGAAAAGATGGCGAACGAAACTTACCTATCCAAAACCACATTTTATGTGCAAGCATGTTGGATCCTAGCAGCATTTGGAGGCCTAATTATCGGCTATGACATTGGCATTTCTGGTATATTTCGACGTACTTTTAATTTCTCGTTCCCAAAAATCAGATAAAATATACTCATCGAAAGAAGAAACTGGCAAATAGAAGACCACTACCATGTGCACCAAAAAAATCTCACCTAATTATTCCTAGGGACCAACGGTGATTTCGAGAATCAAAATATCTGAACTACTAAATTAATTTGTTTTACACCTGCAAATATTTTAAGGACTAAATATGATTCAATTAAATTGATTGCTAATCAATGGCGGAGTCAAAATTTTGACTTCAACGGAGTCGAACTACCAAAGAGATTCCTCCCCGAGACGTTTGGAAATCGATCTTATTTATAAAAAATTGACTTATTAAACTATCAAATTAAATCTTGGGGACGATACATGGTATCATCATAAACCGTTAAAACTACGAATATTGAGGGTAAATAATTTTTTGTATATGACAAGAGACCATTAAAAATACTATGAAATTTTTTTTTGGATAATTTCCATTTCTAGTTTTCTACCCCTGTTACAAACCATGTTATTTCATTATTCCAGGAGGGGTTACTTCAATGGACCGTTTCTTGAAAAAGTTTTTCCCGGTGGTTTACCGGAAGACTCAGGGCGGCGAGTTAGACAGTAACTACTGCAAGTATGACAATCAAGGGCTACGATTATTCACATCGTTCCTATACTTAGCCGGGCTGGTAGCAACATTTTTCGCATCTTATACAACGCGGCTCGGCCGGAGACTCACCATGTTGGTCGCCGGAATTTTCTTCATAATTGGCGTGATACTAAATACGGCAGCTATGAATATTGAAATGCTCATATTTGTACGGATTTTATTTGGCTGTGGTGTTGGCTTTGCTAATCAGGTTAGCTACTTTGACTACTTTTGCAGTCTCTCTTGTTTGTTTGTGGTTGGTACGTTTAATTTTAGAAAATTTCACTTTGGTCCCTTTCGATCTCGTAGATTTAACCCTTCGTAATTGCTCATTCCACAAGTCAAGTTTTCGAATTAGATTACATGCACATTCACTAATCCTAAGGGCGTAATCACTAATTACTAGTGAGATACTCATTGATAGCCTTTGTAAAGTCACATAACGACCGCCTCCACAATAGTTTTTATGTATTTACGAAGTTTCAAACTAGAGATGATGGAGGAAGTAAATCATGAAGTTCAAGACCTTTTAGGGATAGTTTTGAAGGGAAAATGCTGACTTAAACCGGTTTATGTTCTTCCCAATGTGACCATGTTCTTCCATACCTAATTACTTGGTATTCCCATATTTGTGGGTCTAAATTCTATTTATTATGGGGACATAACATATGGTGACAATAACAGCCAGCCCCACTGAACGGGCGTGAAAAAAGAGATAATTTGATGAGATAGATGACCACCTATACCAAAAAGTATCAGTCCTTTTTTTCACTTTGTTTTTCTTTTGAGTCTCAGCAGACGTGAATGTTTAGGACAACTTCCGAGCACCCTGATTAATCATTTTCAAATCAAGTTGAAGACATGCAATCCACGCCGGGATAATGGGATTTACAAGAAACTATTTTCTTACGATCTAATTACAAGAATTAAACTGTATGGAGAGCGAACCACCGATCATCATTACTCAGGCTTTGGGCTAGTCCTTCTTCACTCTGGGCTAGTCCTTTTTAACTTTATAAATGCATTTGGAGTACTTAAGAAAAATCAGGCTGAGTGATTAAGACCTTTTTGGACAAAAGAGAGATATTTTTTGGACAAAAGAGAGTACTTATAAAGTAAAAGGTATGGCCCATAGCCCGGGGCTTTTAGGTCGATTGGTATGGGAAAATCCCCCAAAATCAATTTCCATGTCCCTTCTTGTGTGAAAAAGACAGACAAGTGTCACCCCTTTGAGGAAATGTCTGGTTTGAAGATCAATTACAACAAAACTGTTCTATGTGGTGTGGGGCTAACTGTAGAGGTCACTCAAAATTTGGCTCAAGTATTCAATTGCCAAACTCAAAACCTGCCAATCAAGAGCCAGGCTTGCTACATGGAAAATGAGGTATCTTTCTTTTGGCGGCAGAATTGTACTCATAAAATCTGTTTTATGTAGCTTGCCTGTTTTCTTTATGTCACTATACAAAATGCCTGAGGGGGTAGTTAAAGTCATTGAATCTATCCAAGCAAATTTTTTGTGGGGAGGTTCTGATTTGAAAAGGAAGTTACACATGGTATCTTGGGGAAAAATCACTCAGAAAAAAGAATGTGGGGGTTTAGGCATTAGAAGCGTTAAAGACATGAATGATGCACTTCTAATAAAATGGTGGTGGAGATTTGGGATGGAAAAGGAGGCCTTGTGGAGAAATGTAATAAAAGCCAAATACAAAATGAGGGGTAGTAATTGGGTTCCAAAGCTAAAGATTCAGAGGAAAGTTTCTACGATTTGGAAGGATATTATGCAAGTGAAAGATAGAAACCCTGAGATGCATTCTTTATTTCTTGAAAATGCCAGAATTAAGGTTGGTGATGGGAGTACCATTCTATTCTGGAATGATGCTTAGCTAGGTGAATCCTATCTGGCTGAAGCCTACCCATATATGCTCAGTGTTGCAAACTCTAAAGAGGAGCTACTGAGCCATATACTAGCCTGGGAAATAGAGTTCAATCACTGGGATTTTAATTTCAGAAGAAGATTGTTTGATTGGGAGGAAGTAATAAAGGATGAGCTGTGTCAACTTTTGGATGATTCAGGTGTGGTAGCAAACATTGGGACTTCAGATAGATTGATATGGCATGGTTCAAATTCAACAAACTTCACAGTTAAATCCCTTTATGATCTTGCTAGACCTCAAGCAATTTTAACAAGCAATGCCAATGACCTAATCTGGAGGAATGCAGCTCCATATAGAGTCCAATGTTTTGAATGGCTTGTTCATTTAGGCAGGGTCAAAACAGGTGAGTACCTTTTAAACATGGGCATCATTCAAAATGCTGAGAATTCAATTTACAAATTCTGTGATACTAGTTTAGAATCTCTGGATCACCTTTTGTTGCACTGTGATTGGGTATGGAGTGTCTGGTCAAATATACTGTCTTTGTGGGGAATAATCTGGGTAACACCAAAATCTCTGGTGGACTTATTGATTTGGTGGAATGACTGGAATTTTAAGCCAGCAAAGAAGATCATTTGGGACTGCATTCCAGTGGCTCTTATGTGGACCATTTGGAATATAAGAAATAAGCTTGTCTTTGAAGAATCTCAGCAAGATTGGGAGAACATCACTGAGCTTATCAAGGTCAGAGTAGCCTTATGGGTCAAAACAAAGCTAGGAAGGGGAGACTACACTATGGATGATTTTGTATTCAAACTACAAATTAAGTATTCTTCAATCTTTATAACAAATATCTCTTCACACAATTGACGAATTGCAGCTATGGTCTATCTAGTTTGGAAAACACAAGCCTCGAAGATGCTGATCTGCCCTTTAAATTGTAATTTTCTACTTGCTATGCTTGTAGGCAGTTTTGGTTATTTGTCTTGAGGAGGGTCTGTCTCCTGAATGGTTTATTTTCCTAGGCTTCTTTCTCTGTTGGTTGGCATCTTGCTAACCCCTCTTGGGTCAGGGTTGGCTTATGTTTTTCTTTGAGTGTTTCACCAAATTTTGGTTCCACTCTCTGTTTAAATCTGTCTTCCTTGTTCCCTTTAATCTTTAGGTTAATAAATCCTATTCTTTTGCCGTTCAAAAAAAAAAAGTGTCACCCCTTTGACCATCTTGCTTTAAGCTTCTTTGTAATTTATTCTTTTTAGACAATTTTCTTTTTGTGAATGGGGATGGATCCAGGGATTGGATAAGGACGATGGTTCCTCTCAAATTGTTCCAATTTAAATGATAATTTAGATCTGTACTCCTCTATTTTATTTTTTTGGTTAGAAAATTGTACAATTTTTCGTACTGAAATATTTTAGAAATGAACAGAGGGAGTAAAAATCTCTTGAAGAAAGCTCCAAGCCGGAATGACTATGAAAAGAAGAACTCTCTCCGGTCCTAAATGGAACCAATACGAGCACAAGCAGACCAGCGACTAGTACTTTGTCTTGTAGGGGATTTCTATTAGGAAAGAAGCTTTGTGCGCTGTTATGTATAAGCTCGGCGAAATAGTTAATGATGGGAATATACTTGAATTAATAAGAAAATATCTTTCCAAAAGATTCAAAGTTTTAATTTACAATCAATAAACTAAACGCATGATGCCACCTCTTAAATTTAACAAGTGTGGCAGAAAAATAATGTTGAAATCGTGCATTGGACTATGAATTTTGTGATTCATGAGTGCTTTCACTACTAGAATAATTTATAAAGATCACAATAAGAAAATTTGAAAGATTACGGTTTTGATGCAAGCGTGATAAAGAAATGCAAGGTGAGTTTTTAATGTCACTTTGCTAATAAAACCGTAGTGGTTAATAATAATTATCACAGGTTTAAAAGAACTGTGATTATAAGTGCTTAATTTAATCACATTTTTCTACAAGTGTAATAAAATGTGTTTATTTTTATCACGCTTTGTTACAAGTGTGATAAAATTTAGTATTTGATTTCATCACGCTTTGTTACAACCATGATAAAATATATTTGTTTTCATCACGCTTTGTTACAACCGTGATAAAATGTATTTATATTAACCACGCTATGTTACAACCGTAATAAAAAAAAGTTTTTTATTATATTTTTTCCAACCGTGATAAAATTTTCGCATATTTTAACCACAGTTCGATTACAACTTTCGGAGCACTTGTCCAGTTTTCTAGATTTTCAAAGCACTGCCATTTTGAACCTTTAGCTTTAGCCCACATCCTTTGGCACTTGTGAGCACTTGTCCAGCTACACAAATTTCATTTTGTAGCTGTATATGTGTATTTTAAGAGCGCAATTAGAAGTGTAATTTGGCGTTTCATCGCGACCAAATTTGTCTTGGTTCCACCGTTAATGTTTTTCTTTTCAAGTTGTCGTCCAAAAACCATCTTAAAGGAATCGAGTCATTTTATATTCGTAATCCTTAAAAATTGAAATGCCCCAATTCTCTTTACATTTTTCGGCAGTTTAGCTTTATCTTCTATTTTGCAGGGTAAACTTGGTGCAAATGCAATTTTGGCCGTTTCAATTGGTGGTTGCAAAGCTAGAGTTGCTGAAAAGGAGGCATGGATATTTGTTTAGATTAACAACTACTAACGTGATTTCCTTATTGAAGCTAATTTTGGATACCATGTCCTTTTTTTCCAATCTGTTACTTTTTTGTATTGCGATTCATAATTTGTTATTAAAATTTTGTCCTCACACTTTACATACTATTGGCGTGGCCAACTTCGGCTTTTATTTCCTAAACATGTTATTCGAACAATGTTATTTCGATCTCTCCTTTTGGAACTGAATGAATGGATCAATTTATGGATATAATTAGTTTTTGAATGAAATAGTTCTTGTATGAACTGAATGAATGAGGACAAGATTTGGATGCTTGTATGTGTAATTTGGGGGTGGGGGGAGCCAGCACAATTGATCTCAGCTTGTTTGGATGTTTTCTGTTTTGTGACAGCAGCAACTCAGATGCAAAAACATGAGTTATATAGCAGGGTTATAGAGACGGCAATTTGCCGATGCAAAAGGAAAGTATTTGCGACGGCAAAGCCACCCGATGCTAATAAGTACATATTTTTTAATCTTTTTGAGTCAAGATTTTCCGCTGACGCAAAAAAGAATCTTGGCCGTCGCAATTTACTTTTGTGACCCAACCAACGACGTCCTCCACATTGCCGTCGCAAAAGACTATTAGCGTCGGCCTTGTTACCTTTTGCGACGGGTCTTGAAGCAAAAGCCCTTTTCTCTAGTAGTGATCACTGGCTTTCATAGACACTTACGTGTCTCAAAGATGGATTGCTTCTGGCCCAAAACAAGCATCTCCTTCCCATTAGTGTGGAGATGGATGCTCTAGCAGCAATTCACCTTATTGCAGATACAAACCAACTACGGTACTATCTTAGTAATATTATTCATGATTGCAGATGTTTAATGAGGCAGCTGGGCGTGGAAAGGATTGATCATGTCAACCGTGAAGGAAACAAATGCGCGGATTTGCTGGCAAAGATGTCTTTTAATGCTGCTTTAGATTTCGGTATTTTTTATGTTGCTCCGGTTTGTATTAACTCGCAACTTTGCGATGACAAAAATGGGGTTGAATACCATAGACTCTTGCATGTTTCCTAGTTATCTTTTATAATATGTTCCTGTTTTACCAAAAAAAAATAAAAAATACGTCACACGCCTATAGTTTTAGGTGAAGATGGTCAGATAACCATTTATTTCCTTCACCGGTATACTGTTTCCTGGAAACTCAACGAGTTTATATATTACTGGACTTCGTCGCATGTCAAACAAGTCTGGTACCCTGTGGATCGACGCGGTTTTAAACTATTCATTTCACCCTATGCATTTAAAAACCCATGTTTTTTTAGTGCAACTAACAATTTTTGAAAATACCAAAAATATGGCTGAGAATACCGAAAATACCATAATGAAACTTAGCCTAAATTGTTCGATGTAAACGCAGTTTCTACAAACATATTTAAGCATTTTCTTTTTATTTAAATTTTCTCACTTTTCTCAAAGAGTTTGAATTGGGCAACATTTACTATATATAACTAACATCAAATAGTTCAAGGCCTCAAACGGAAGAACTTTAAAGCTGACGGGTGACATTGAAATCTTACCCAAAGTTTGAGAAAATACTAATTGACCTGTCCATCCTCACTCCAAAATTGTCGAATGCATCCAGGCCGTTGGCCGAGTGGTGCATAGCACCCACCACGTTTCCATCAAATGGTAACACATGGAGTAGAGATGGTAAAAATAATGGGCTTTTCGGTAATTTCATCTAATGCTCCCAAAAAGGAAGTGTATTTAGTAAAATGGAGATTGTCATGATAAAAAAAAAAAAAAAGAGTGCGGAAATTACTTCCAAAATATTACTGTAAAAGGAAAGAAATAAAAAGAGAAGATCAATTCCAAGATAATTTAATCGGTTATATTTTTCCTCCATAATAATAGGCATCGAACATCAGACTTTATAAAAAAAAAAAATACAGTGTTTCCTTAATTTATCACATGATTCATATGTACACTCAAGATTTATGATTCGAAGTCAAGAATAATTTCTTTGAATGATTCTACGATGCTAAATTAGTATTCATAAATTAATTTGTAACAATTCATTGAACCCTAAAGTATTGATTGTTAGAGTAGGAACTCGCAAATTAGTAAAATTTTAAAACATGTCCACGCATGCAGTACAAAGCATATGTAGTTGGTAATTTTTTTTATTAACTAGAGTTCAAACTTTATTAACTACAACAAACAAAACAATACTGACTTTCACCGAGAAAAAAAGAAAAATACATGTGTACCCTGAGGTCATAATGAAGACTATAATACTTAGCATTTTTTTCAGTGACAATTATATCAAATCATCGAACATAATATTTCTTTTTCATTATCCTCACAACTACGAGTAATATTTTTATTTGAGGGTTTACTCTAGTTTCTTGGTTCGGATCATGATTTTTCATGGGATTGTGATTTTCCATCGGGAATCGGGAACCTATTGAGCAAGGGTGCAATACAAGCTAATAGTGCGGCATCCGAGTCATCCACTGTACTTCAAGCATTTTTTGTTTTCCACTTTTATGATGGAGACCGAAAGGAAAACAAGAACACCAAAACATACTATAATATATTTTTCATTGATATATATTATAACCGAGTATGCCCAAACAATATTCACAAGGGAAAAAATTCAGTGTTAAAAGCCTCATCCAAATGTGCAGCAACACTACAACTTCTTCATGAGGCACATCCAAATACCCTAGCAACACTTCAAAAGTGTTTCTAGGGTACAAATTAAGCTCCTAGCTTGTGCATTCAGGCCATCTCCCAGCTCTTCGAATTGTCGTGCTCGTCCATGAACTTCTTCCAGACCGGGTGCACCTTCCACACCCTCTCGGTGATGGCATCGATAGGCACGCCTTTGGTCTCGGGCAGAAGGAACACTACGAATATTCCCATTGCCAAAATCCAAGCCGAGAAGAAGAAGAAGATGGCCGCGCGCATGTGGCACAGCATTGACAGGAACACCTGGGCGATCAAGAAAGTCATGAACATGTTTGTGCTGACGGCGAAAGCAAAGCCTACAGTCCTGGTCTCCACAGGGAATATCTCGCTGGGGATCAACCACCCCATCGGGCCCCACGACCAGGCGAAGCACATGACGTAGAGGCACACGAGCACTATCACGAGCACCGCCAACCCTGAGCTCAGTGAACCGGTTTTCTTCAAGTGAACGAGTAGGATCGTGCCAATTGCTGTCTGTAATTTGATTCCAATTAATGAGTTCATTAGTTTCAAGGCCTATGAAAACAAGAAAAAAAATGCTTTGTTTTGATTTTAATTAGCCACCAAAATTTTCAAACCAAATTGAACATAATCCAACTGACCATGAATTAATTAGGAAATGTTCATATTTTGCTAGGGAAATTAGTGTTTCCAAGGACGGACGCAAGATGAAAAGATATTCACGTATTCTCTCTTTAAAAAAGCAGAGCATCTCTCTCTACACCCTAGGCAAAAAATTAGGTTTTCCACTGGAGGAGGGGAGCAGCTGCCAGTCGCCGCGTCAGTGTATCAACTCTCCGTTTTGCTTGGCGAGTGTCGATGGGCAACGGCGGTCATCCTTCCGGCATTTTTCGGCTTCTGACCAACATTTGACGGGCCCTAATCATCCGTCTCCGCCTTGTCTTGTCAGATGTGGTTGATAATGGCTGGCGGCGAGGTAATAATGAGGTGATAGGATAGGGGCTTTTTTTCTCCAATTGTTTTTTTTTTTTTCGTTTTTCTCTATCGGTTGTTCTCACTCCGGCTTGTACCGTTCTGGTTTCTCTAGATCCGGTGGGTGGTGATGGTGGGTTAATAATCTTTTGCCTTTGGTTTCGTGTTTGGACCCTTGGTGGTATTAGCCCGTCATGGTTTCCTTCGATTTTATCATGTGCTTAATGTTAATGTTTGAGCTGTTGTTCATCGTAATCTCTACTATCAGATTGAGGACTGGTTTTTGGCCCAGCAACCTAACTGTTGGTCTGCCTTTGACAGGGGTGCCACTGAGCCTACTTGTATGTGCTTGCATCTAGATTTTGTTAGTTTTGGTTCAATCCTGTATTTCGTGATGAAATCTTTGTTGCCCTCTGGCATTTATATGAATGGAATTGACTCCTTTTTCACACCAAAAAAAAAAAAGGACGGATGCAAGGGTGGGCTAGCCCGGGTGACCGCCTTACCGAAGTTTCAAATTTTTCTTATAAATATAGTAAAGAAATTTCAAAAAATTTACAACTATATAGGTTCGGCAGCCCAATAAATTTTTGTTGTAGTGTTCGGTTCGTCCAGCCCACACTCAAATCCTGCGTCCTTTCCTGAGTGTTTCGATGATCGTTTATTTTGATTGCCAA
This sequence comes from Gaultheria prostrata, assembly GCA_036023075.1. Lineage (NCBI taxonomy): Eukaryota > Viridiplantae > Streptophyta > Magnoliopsida > Ericales > Ericaceae > Gaultheria > Gaultheria prostrata. The sequence continues at coordinate 10,960 of JAXBDA010010120.1, forward strand.
AAAAATTACTTAATAGTCTATTCTGTTTGTGTGCAATTCATGTTTCTAATGGTTAATAATTTGTACCTGGCAAATGAACATCTGAACACAAGCTTGGAGAAGCAGCTTCCTCCTTCCGATTTTGTCGACGGCAAAGATCGAGACGAAAGTACTAGCAACATTCACGATCCCGAAAACAATTGTGG
>JAXBDA010010121.1:0-11143 GCA_036023075.1 Gaultheria prostrata
CCTACATGAATCAAACAGGGGATTGTGTGAGATTCAGTACTAAATTAGTCTCAGGACAAATAATCCAGGACTACAATCCCAGGACTATTAATCCTACCTGTTTTAGTCCGCGAATCAAACGAGGCCTTTTGGTTTTTTTCCCGTAAAATTATTGAATAGTAGTCCCCACAAGTTAGGTTAAATTTTTAATCCTACGTCCGCCACTTACTAAAATTCACCATTATTAATGTATGATGAGTTCAAACAAAGTTCGCCATTATTGATACTCCAATTGTTCAAGTCAAATAATACAACAATAACAGAACTCATCTAGTTCTCAATCATTGGGGTCAGGGGCGGATGTACAGTGGGGCTGGGATGGGCCCCACTGTACATTAAAACGTACAATTATAAATATTTAAGTAGCGATAGTTTGAATCAGAGGCTAGCTTTTGCTCAGTGGTTAGATTCCCTAGCTCCAAGTTTCCCACCCAGGGGTCGATCCTCCCTAGGCGCAGACTTCCTTTGTTTTTTCTTGCCAACTAATAATACTCCTCCCTCTCTCTCTCTCTCTCTCAAGGTTTGTAACTTTTTTTTTTACTAAATGCAGAGAAACGTAACAACTTTGAACATTAAATTTTTTCCTCAAAGTTTAGCATTTTTAACATTAAATTTTTTTCTCAAAGTTTAGCATTTTTAGTGTATGTTTCTTTAGAGCATTGTCGGTTGGGGTCAAGAAAAAATTAGTATCGTAATATCTTGTAAATCCTGGCATCGGCGGAGCTATCAAAATGCCTATGGCTAATGCCCCCCCTAGATTGGAAATTCTGGCTCCGCCACTAATTGGGGCTATGGGCGGGGATGATTGGAGATAAACCTAACATTTGGCAATATGCACAAAGTGACTACACTCAGAATACCACCGAAACAGTAGCCTCCCTAAACCTCCAAGAACAGATGAGCTACAGGGACGTTTTGCTGCAAAATCAAGCCACTAAATTAAAGCTGAAAGGCATCAGGGAGGGCAGGCCTAGGAACCCAAATCAATTTTTGTTCTCATTACTATGCTTCATTCATTCAAGGTCCAGAGCATAATACGACGTGATCCGATAATGTGAATAAGATTCTAAATTTGGTTTGAGGTCTGAGTGAACTTTAAACATATGCTAAAAATATAATCAAAAAATTGTGTGCATACAATATTTTACAAGTCTTGGGAGGGTACCACGTGGATTCCCTCACACATCTATGCCGTCCATTTTGGCTTTGGGTTGTCCGAATTTGGAGAGAGAAAAAAGAGAGAGTGAGGAGAGATAGTGTTTTTATCTCAATCGTCCAATGCAACGTTCGAATATCACGTAGGCTCGGCCACGTGGTATCCATTAGATACCCAAAAAAAATTCCTCCATGAATGGAGTAGAAGTTCAGGCAAAACGGTGTTGTTTTACCATTGCATATGGGCCTCGTATTGAATTGCATGGCCTACCGGAGACTCGGGGCCATATCCGCGGAATTGAATTCCTTTCATTGACCTAAAAGACGAGGAAGAGAGACCAAGAGCAAAAAGTCAACCCTGCAGCAAGACTCTTGTGCTGTGACAAATGAAAATGCATGTATGGTACCGTCTTTCGTTAGTGAATGGGGGATCAGATCACACTTGCGTTGTGAGGATCGAAACTAAGATCCTACCATGTGTGAGTGGTGGTAGCCAAGCATAGGAGTATATAACAGACTATGGGACCTGAACCAAGGCATTGTCCACAGTGACAATTCCAGCAATTTTTATAAGTGGTGTCGCATGATACTACGTTTACATTAAAAATAAATAGTACGTATAAAATACTTGTAAAATAAAAAATAGCACGACACCGGTTAAACATGTATTCCTGCTGTATATTACCACTATATTTATGAAATATGTATGATCCACTTCGAAAAAACCAAAAATGCATATATAGCTGTGAGCTAGGTGTTGTTAAATGCTTCTAATAAGTCTATCGTTAGACCTAATTTTGTTTTGTATAAAGTGCAAAAGTTTTGAGTTGTGTAAGATCAGACTTGTGCTTATATATAGAAGTTCAAGAGGGGAACTTGACTACTTGGATGTTCCCTTTAAACAATACTAGTAGTACTAGTTAAGCTTAATATCTTTCAGAATCTGCCACTTGACATTAATATAATTACCCTTTAGCCAGGGATGGAGCCGGCGTGCCAGTAGAGGCAATCGCGCCTGCAAGAAAAAAAAAACTCTAGTATTATATAGAAAAAAATTAATTTTTAAAAATTTTCCTATGAATTATATAGGCTCGCCCCTGTGTAGCGAAATTTTTTGCTCCATCTCTGCCTTTAGCCAAAGGATTCAAGCCATTTTGCATACGACAAAGGGGTAAAAACTTACTAGCCTTAGCAATTTTGGTGCCATGGGGTCATCCGACCCCACTACCTCTTTGATGGCATCGCCACTGATTGTTCATCCAAGTCTGAATTTCCACCACTAACCAACCACTCATTGGTAATCCTGCAACTAAGACACAAATTCATAGTAAGCTCATTTAACCCATGAAACCTTGGTAAAAGTTTTCCAATTTAGGGGTATATATTCAACATTAGGAGACGAATTTTATTGACGAATAAATATTTTGTGCCATCTGTGATATCCGGAAAAACCAACGAAATGTGTCACGAAAGAATTCCTCAGTGTGAGCTACACGCAACTTGATGATAATTGCTTCAATAGCAATTTCCTTGGTCCACGTAATTTGGGATTGCATGTCATTTTCAACGGCTTATATCTTTTAATTTGAACCTCAAAAAATATGCATTATGGATCTTGTTTGATAGATCTCATTGAGAACTTTTATACGGTGTAAAAAAAATTCAAAAATTATTTCGATATATACATTATTTTATAGTTTAAAAATTGCACGTAATTTTATAGTGGACTATCAATTTGTGACGGAGGGAGTAACTTTTTTCCGTAGTATGTGGAAGGACTGATGATATCCTTCCCACCCACGAGTTAATCCAGCATAAAAAAGCCCTTTGCAAAGCGAAATCATCAAAGTTCCATCTGCTCGCGATACATCCGCATCGGGCAGAAGATGATCCAAAAGGCGAAGGTGCAATTGGAGAATTTGTAAACTAAAATTGCAGGATGTATAATGAAATTCCTACTTTGGTGCTAAAAATAAAAACCACAACGCAACAAGTAGATAATAAAACAAGAATACGAAGAACACCGGATATACGTGGAAAAAAAACACGGAAGGAATCAAGCATTATGAAAAACATTGTACGGTTACAATCATACTTACTACACAATTGAGAATCCTCATTCACTGTACCCCGTGCTTGACTGCCGATGCCTCGAATCCTCGAGCCTTCCAATTATTCTTCCGGAAATCCACCGGATGAAACTCAATCGAAAGGATTGATGATAAATCAAACTTCTCGGAGAATACTTGTAAGAGTATTGATCAATTGATCTCCAAGACTCAAAGTGTGAGAACAGACGTATATTTTTCTCTCATAAGGATGCCGTCTCTGCTGCTCTCAAAAGACGTGTCTTTGCTGCGTTGCCCGTATGCTTAATTTATGGACTTTTGTTCACAGCAGGAATGGCCCGAGCCAGATCTTGAGCCGTGAAGCAGAAATCAAATAGGGAAATATTGCCTTGTTTGACTGCCGAATATTTCACCCTAATTTGCTGAGCATCTTGTTGCCTTTAATTGGGAAAATTTGTTGGCTAATAATATCTTCCCAATTGCATTGTTCCAATCTTTCCAATCCCGTGAAATCATTTCGCAAGGTCTTTTATTACGAATCACGTGCGTCTTGACTAACTATTACAGTTACATGACACTTAATTTATTCCACAACCTAAACAAACTTTTTAAAATATAAATAAAAGAAATTACAGAGTTATAAAAAGGGATACACGAGAAAGTGCGTTTTCGGCATGAAAGTGCCAACCAAAAAGGGAGCTCGGCCTACGGAACTCAGTAACATCAGGATTTTTCACTAAAGAAAACTTACTGCGGAAATTACATATACATGAAGTTTCTAACAATATGTCCACGCACACGGCACACCCGCAAAGAGAGGGAGAGAGCCAGAGAGGTGGGCTGGCCCGGGCTCTGCCCAACTGCAAATATTTATGTATATTATTCTACTATGTTTCAAGTTAATTTTAAAAAGTTCAATGGAGTATTTGGCACGTACAAGCCCCTTTGTTGAAAAAAAAAATTTCTAAAATTTCCAAACGTGCCTGGTAAAAACCCATAAAATTTCAATTTAGGCTTATCTACTTTTTTGATCCTTATAAAATGCATCAAGTTTCAAAATAGTCCTTTTAATATTTCTTGTGTCAACTTCATCCTCGTGTTTTGTACCACGTTTCAATGTCATCGTTACCGTCAACTCAAAGACAGAAAATGCTAACATGGCTAACGGTTGCTTAGTTGGCAATGACATTGAATGGCAGTCCATATTGCTTTATTTTCCGTGACGGTTGCTTTATTTCACCAAATAAAAAATGCCATTCAACTGGCGGGAGTTCATTTTCCGTTAAATGTTGCTTAATTAAACTACTAAATAGTAGAATGGCAGTCCATATTGCTTAGTTGGCTAATGGTTGCTGACATGCCGTTTTTTCCTTCGGATCAAAAAATAAAATACTCTCGCGCATAATTTTTTATTTCACCAAATTGAATTACTAATCGAGATCTTTAATTCGATATATAAAAATTTGAAAAATTTTATACTTTAGAATTTGACATTGTTGGGGTATAACATAAAAATTACTAATTAATATGTAAATTACAAATGATTGAAACATATTAGGTGGTATATTTCAAAAATATTTAAAAAATGTTTTAACAAGTATTAACTTTATTTTATATAAAACCATTAAAATTAGTTATTATAAGTAAAAAAAAAATGTTTTAACATGTTTCTATCCGTGAGGGTAGGTGCATGTTTTTGGTCCACAGGAGTGATGGGGTTGGGTCCCTTATTGGTGGGTTTGGGTCTCTGGGGTGGGTACTTAAGGTTTTTAAGACCTGTTGGATTAAACGGCATGTCAGTAACCGTTAGGCAACTAAGCAAGTTTAATTAAGCAACCGTTAACGGAAAATGTACTCCTGCCAGTTGAATGGCATTTTTAATTTGGTGAAATAAAGCAACCGTTAGGGAAAATAAAGCAATATGGACTGCAATTCAACGTCATTGCCAACTAAGCAACCGTTAGCAATTTCAGCATTTTCCGTCATTGAGTTGACGGTAAGGATGACATTGAAATGTGGTGCAAAACACAAGGATAAAATTGACACAAGAAACATTACAGGGACGATTTTGAAACTTTGATGCATTTTATAAGGACCAAAATGTAGATAAGCCTTCAATTTATCAATATTTTTGGGTCACGTGTATATACTTAAATAGCGTCGACGCACATACACACAATCCCGTCTCTTCCTTGGACCTCACACCTAGCAAGACACATATACTTACATCTCTTGCTACCTATATAAAAATACATGTGGTTTGGATCCACTGGCAACTCCACTTTTTTGAGAGTGTATTAGCGTTAAATCAATCACATACATAATATGGAATACGAAAAACAGTAAAGAAAGAACGACAGCAATGTTTTACGTGGTTCCCCAAAATCCAGATACGTCTACGGGAGCGAGAGTGAGTTTCTTATTTGATCGAAAGTCTGCTAGAGTTTTTACAATAGGCAATATTTATAACGTCTACTCCTATTTCAATCCTAATTACACCGTACCATACTGCGGGGGGCTTCGTTTCCCTCACTCCGCTTCTAATCTGGCTTTCATTAGAACTTTTTGGTACCTCTCCATATGAGCCACAAGTGGGATCAGCGACCCCACGGTGGGAAAAAATTACTACTATTATATTATAGTTTTTTAGAAATTCATAGATGAACCCCCTAAATTTGGTGGTGACACCACTGGATAACTCTTAAAAGTTCATAAAATGAACTTCTTTGTTTGACTTGTTTGAATCCTAGTCACACGTTTTTTAGTTGTACTGTGATGATTTTCTTTAATTTATGGTTGGTAAAAATATTTGATGTTTATAAATGACCCCACGCTTCCGAACTCCTGGAGTCGCCACTGTTGGGCTCCTCACAAATTCTGCGTCCACTACCGGGTATGCTTACATTTTCTTTCTTCATCTTTACGTACGTGCTTGAGTCAGGTTCAAGGAATTACGTGTTTGCAGAGGTTGAAAATACAATGCTTTTCAATCTTAAATAAATTGGAGACTTAGTTTTCTTCATCTACGACCCATTGAATTTTCTAAGCCCTTACTTACCTCGTCAACAGTCTATGATAATATCCCTTTAAAATGGAGACTTTGAACTTGTTAATTGCATATAAATAGCCCCAACTCCCTCCATCTATTCTTCATAATCTATCAACACCAAAATCTTTGCTTTTTCCAAAAAAAACTGTAACAAAATGAGACCAACAAACGCTGCCTTAGCCATTTTAGCTCTCCTCTTTTTCCTAACCATGTTCAAGCCACATGAGGCAGCTAGAATCTTAGATGAAGAAGAAGAGGGGTTGATGAACAGAGAGAGTTTGCTTTTACAGTCTCTGGTAAGGGCTCCGGTGCCACCCTCGGGCCGGATCCTGGGACCCACATCCCTGCCACCAGTACTCTCGGCGAGAAAGGCTTTGCCGGTCAGGCGATGCCGTCCCCTCCGGCGTACCCACAACACACGGTTCAATTTGGTGTGGCCACAAATTAATTGCCCAAAAAAAAAAAGGCACCACCCGAAATGCATTGACAAAATGCTACAAGAAAATAAATATGGTTTACCCAAGTAGTCAGAAAATTCAACTTTGTTTATTGACTAGAATAAGACTGGTCCAAAGTCAAAATTGTAGGCTTTAGTATTTTACTCCATTCATTATACTTTGTTGTTATGTGTATAAAATACACAAGTGCTTTTGTGTGGTATTTTGGGCAAAGTCTTTGTTTCTTTCTGTATTGCAATTGTTGTTATGGTCTTTTAGTTGTTATATCATGAAGTGCAAATTACAACTAAAAGAATTTATTAAATTACACTACAAAATGTAATTTTGTAAGAATAATTCAACAAGTCAAAGTTCAAGCGTTTTGTATATGCCCTGATGCTACATTTGCAAGCGTGATGCCGTGACGGATCCAGGAGTGTGAGCGCGTATGATATTCAGATCTTGAGATACAAAACCAAACATATTGGTTGCAAAAGCTATAATTTTGGTTACGGCAAAGAAATTTAGGGACAATATTGCATGGTCATTAGATTTGTGCTTGAAACATGGTCCAGAAAAGTCAAAAAAACAATTTTGGGATTCAAAGCAATCGCGGATTGGTTTCAGTATCTGATCTTCGACTATAATTGAGAAAGCAATCGTCAATCGATTAGGTTCTTTGGAGAGAGAGAGAGAGAGATTGCTTCTGTTGAGAATCGTACGAGACATGTCATTCTCCTCACATACATTAACTAAAAATATCTAAAAAGTCATAAAGCCAAATCCAAGGTAGTGGAACAGGGCCGCGGGGAACCTTTAGCATGCCACCAAATGAATGTCGTTTCTGTATTTTTCCAATTGTGCGAGTTGGATTATGAAAAACCATTTTAGACCATAATATTCTATGATTTCGTCTCTAAAAATAGAGAGCCAGTGAATGGGGACATAAATTTAAGAACTAAACTCTGTTTTGTTGTGAAAAGTAAGAATTTATTTTTTGTCTCAAAAAACCACACATTTGGAGACCAAATTATGACCAAAATAATTTTTTTAAATGAACGGCATGACAAATATAATTTAGTCTGTAATAAAACTTTTGTCGTCAAACCACTTCATTCATGTAGTGATTTTGACTTTTGAGGCTGTGAATGCTTGTAATTTTGACAAGTACGACCTCTTTGGAATTCGGGGACCATGTAGTGCAGTTTCATGTAGTGCACTTTGTTGTGCTCATTCTGATCATTCAAAATGATTTAGACGGTCCGGATTTTAAATAAAAAATTTCCAGCGAAGAGCCTCTTCCCCAAAAGAGTGTTATCTTGTAAGATCGATATTTTGAATGTTGCACTATAATCCTATAGTGCACTCCTATACTACAAAATCACCGGGTCCAACTTTTTGAAAGTTTTGGTAGGATATGTTGTCGCCCCCTTCGGCCCGTCACTAGTTAAATGACTTGTCTTGTTGGGAAAGCAAAGATAAGATAAGTAATTGACAATGGAGAACTAATTAACAAAGGGACTGGAACTATGCATACAATATTATTATAGCTAAGAACACTCGCACAAACTCTATAAAACAATGTACGTGAGTCTCACACGAGTAATGACGTGACGTCCATACACACCCGTGTATGAGAGTTTGACCGGTGCGTGTTATCGTGAAGTTTTTGCTATTTAATTGTATGCATCATCCATAATTAGCTCACAACACTGCTTGAGTTTCTTGACGAGTTAACAAAAGAAAATCCTTACAAACTTCTGTCTTTGTCAGCAGCATTGCTCGATGAACAATATTACTATCATAAATTGTTAAAATTGATTGTCAATTTTAAGCCTTCGAAAACACATAAAAATTCCTTTCTACTATTCGGTCTTGAATTGAAGTGAGAAGTACAATTGCCATTAAACGATATTTTAAAAAAGTGTATAGATTGTAGTGATAGATGTATCATTAATAAGTTAGATTTCCCACCTTAGGACGGCGAGGTTAGCTTTTCCCTGTCATTTGGATGGGGTTTTAGAAGGGGTATGAGCTTAGGGCGTGGATGAGTAATTCCGGACCCACAGCTAATCCATGGTTTGGGAACCCAATAGCACACCCGAATGAAATAAGCCACCTTCAATTTAATCCGGTCCAAGGAGTGTTAATTAACAACAGCCGATAATATCCCATTATCCCTCCTTCTCAATACCCCCACTAAATATAATTTTAAACTCTTTTATTACCAAAATCTTCCAAACCAAGTGTTATTTTTTCCACCTTTCATAAATATCACATCAATGTGGGTTCACCATCCATAAATAATATCACATACGGAACACTATCTTATCTCCTCTTATGATTTAATCCCGCATCCAATCGAGCGCAGTCACTTTCTACCAACCTCCTGCTAACCATTTAGTCCTATAGCTGATTTTTCCAAGGAAGGAAAAATATTTACCTAGTAAGTCAAAATTGCTAAGGTTTTTGCAAGTTTGGAGAGGTAGGAATGCGTTTACTCTGTTGTAAGCCTTCTTATTTGAATTATTAATTTCCTTAAACTTATCGAGAATTTTTTTTCCCCTTTGAACGGAAATTCAATTTCCGCGGTTAATACTTCACGTCAGGACTCAAAGCAAATGAGACATATTGTTCCCTTCAAGCCCGACAGGGCTTAGACATAATGCGTTGGCGCGGCAATGAGACTTTGCCCTGTGAGGGGAAACAACCATTGCACGCATTACGCGTATACTCCCTAATTAGTGGTGGTCTTGAGCTAAAGTTCGAGGTGCGATCGTTTAACGCTCCCGAAAATTTACAAATGTTATGGGTTCCTATTACTTTGATACCCCTTATGATAGTCCAACAAAAAAGCTACCTCGAAAACTAAAGTCAAGGCCGGCTCTTTCTGTAACCAAAACATTCAAAACCTCCACACACAAAAATAACAATAAATTGAAATAATAAAATCAAGCATTTTACAATATTCAACCCCTTGTAAACTCCAAGGGGATGGCCTAATAGTCAAGGCTTGGACTTAGGGGTTTGCTCCCTCATGAGATTTCAGCTTAAAAACTTTTTATGTGCTTAAAACTTTTTTGGGTTAGTCCATACGGAGCTTTGCTCTGGCTTTAAATGAGACCTTTGCTGGTGAACAGTGGAATTAGTCTCCCAAAATTAGTCGCAGTGCGCACAAACAAGCCCGACACCTAATTTATTCTGGGTAGAGTTGGTAAGCTCATATCCATGCTACCTTGGGTATGTTACTGTTTTGCACATACTTGTATTTAACCTTATTTCAGATTTGAACCAACCAAATTATAAGCTTTGGTATACTTTTTTTTTGTCATATGTTAGACTAAACTATGTTATCAAACCCCAACTCATCCAATCAATTAACAAGAATATTAACATCCTCTCTATAGGGGTCGTATTCACAACCTCATTACACTTGAGTACAGGTGCACAACAATCGAGTCAACTGCCCCAGTCAAGGGAGGATGTATTAAGGGCACATGACCCCCTGCAATTCCAGAAACTTACTTCTTCTTCTTTTTATGTGTTTGTAAAATCCGCATCGTTCGGTAACTTTGAAATAATTTTTGGATTGGCCTTGTAAAAAATTAGCTCAATCGGAGAATCATAGGTACTTGATCGAAGCTTTCAATTTCTCATTCAGAATTTAGGACCCTAAGTATTGAATGATTTGTAGATACCAAGCAAAATAGGACTTTACTTTCTTTTCTTTTCTTTTTTTCCAAGTATCATAAGCACAATATGTATGAAATCTGTAATAGTCGTTTAAGTTTGAACTTTTTGGCTTACCTTGCTTCCCATTTGATAAAAAGGAATCCCATAAAATCGATGCGTTGATTTTAGCAAATGATGAAAGGCTATTTGCTAAAAATCAACCCATTTCCATTTGCGGAAATGAGTTCATTTTAGAAAATGATTTCCTTATTTGCTAACGTCAACCCATTTATTTTATGGGATTCTCATTTTATTAAATGGGAAACAAATTAATGAAGAATGTTTAAACATTTTATCTTCTTGTCATATTAGTCGGTTGATTTTTTTTTTTTCAAAATTATGCATCAAAGGTGACCTCATGTGCCGAATTCCTGGATCCGTCACTGGCCCCAGTTAAGTTTTGTCATGCAAGAAGCATGTGATTACCAATTATATGTGAACTAGTAGTGAACAAACATAGGTCATCGAAAGGATTTCCGGTAGCTCGCACACGAAGAGACGGAGAGAGAGATCGACAGCGGCACCGTGCGTACTAAGAGCAAGCCCAACAAACTCCCTAAATTGGCTCTCATCCCTATTTTAGGGAGCCAAACTCCAAAGTTAGGCTCCAAGAGACTCCCTAAATCCCTCCCTAAAATACAAACATGAATAGTACCTCCCTA
>JAXBDA010010122.1:0-11143 GCA_036023075.1 Gaultheria prostrata
TCCTCTGGTTGTTTTTTACAAAATGTTTTCTATCCTCTGGAAGGATGGAGTTTTGACTCGAAAATCGGTTTCTTTTATACAAGAATTCTCCTAAGAGGAGTATTAATGTTTGAAAAATGTTTTGTAGTATGATGAAAAATTGCTCATTTCAATACCTCGGGAAGATTTTACTGTAAATAAACTTTCCCGGACCTGAAGATAACTACCGGAGTTATTCCGAGTTCGGGAAGAAACCCCTCAAAAGAGCGCGGTTACTGAACCCGGCCCTAAAAAAAATACGATTTGTATACCTTGATTGAATCGATTCAGAGGCCAAAAGAAATTGGTCTTTTTCTTGAGTTTGATTCTCAGTGTTTTTGAAGGTTTCTGGAGTTGAGTAGGAGAATTCTGCACGATATATCTTTTCTTTTGCGATCTCCGGTATCGTAAGCACGGTCCTTGAAGTGAAGGAGAGGGATTGGTTTTTATAGCCGTTCGAGGTTAACCACCGGATCACGCAAAAGATTTTTGCCATCATGATATTCCCCGGCGCGGGGAATATATTCTTCTGCACGAATCTCTGAACCCGGATTTTCCGACAAGACAGGTAACAGACAGAGCCGGCCGGTTCTGAGAGAGAGCCGTCCGGCCCAGATATCAAGGCCGTCCGGTCTTCTCAAGGAAAAAAAAGGCCGCCCGGTCCATGGGTTAAAGCCGTCCGGTCCTCCACTCCTTTTTTTCTGAAATTCTTTTGTTATTTTCAAATGGTTTAACAGGTGTGACCAAATCATTTCAAGGTATTCTTCATATTTTCTTTTATTTATCATTGGGGATGCACAAGTCATCAAAATTGGGTGTCTACAGTTGGGCATCACAACAGGAGTACTTGTACAGAGCCACTGGTTGGTTGATTGATCTTTCGAAACTAGACTATGAAATTGCACAGTTGGAGTTGAAAATAGATCAAGTGTTCATAATACCATTAGATTCCCAAAGATTGAAGTTTATGACCAGAGCCACGGTATTTTTAGAAGTTTTGGAGATGTTGGCAGAGGCACTGAAGAAAGACTATGGAATTGCTCACAATAGTGTTAAAAAGATGCACTTGTTAGGTTTTTTTTGGTAATTTTTTATGTTTTGGATTCTAAATTCCACAGATTGAACAAATTCGCAGGCTGCTGTGTTTGACTGTGAAACAAGTTCGCATCCTCTAATTTTTCTTTCTATAGTGCGTGTGTTTGGATGCCTTCGCAGATTTGCAGTTTCAAATTTTGCCTTCGCAGATGCGTTTGTGAATTGTTTTCTTTTTAAGATTTGCTCATGCTTCAAGATTTTTGCAGTTGCATAGTTTGCTGCGAACTTGAAAAGAAAAAAAAGAATTTGCAGCAGCACACAATGGTGTGTTTCATTTTGAATCAAATTCACAGAAATTTGACACTAAACTAACAAACGCGACAAGAAAAGAAATGAAGACGAAAAAAAATAAGTAACTTATTTTTTTAAGCAAAAAAAAAAAACAACATTCCTCCTATGCAAACTCATCGTGGGTAAAGAAAGGAAAAAAAAAAAATTTCCTTGTTTGGTTTGGAAAAAAAAAAAGAGAGAAAATAAGAAGAGACTTAATAGTAGTGGAATTTTGCTCCCATTTTTATCTCATTTTCGTCCCACTTTATTTTCCAAACAGAGCGTAGTGATCTGGGCAAAATTCACACCTCGTCTTCTTCAGTCCAAAATACACAAGTCATTTTCTCCTTCTATTTCCGACGCAGTTCATCTTCTTTCACACCAGAACAGTGATTGAGTATTGCACATCAACCAGTGAACTGCGATTGAATCGAGTGATCGACCATGAAACGTAAGAATTTTGATGAAGCTTTGAGTCAAATATTGACTACAAATCCATTGAAGACGTTTTCAGTTTGGAGATCAATAAATAAATTGAACAATTAGAAAACATAAGAATGTTGAATAAGAAGACTTTTTGTGTGACCAGACCATTGTGTTTTCATGTGTGACCAGACTTTTTGTGCTTTTATGTGTGTTGAAATTCGCTGTTAAACAAATTCGCAGGTTGTGTTCGACTGCGAATTTGGTAACACATGTGAACATTCACTCCAGAAATAAACCAAAATAATAATAATTTTTCTTCGGTAACCAAAATGTTTTGTCTTGTGTTACCAAAATGTGTTACAACTTGTTCTATTCCACAGTAAAAAAAAAACTAATTGTAGACACCCCAATTTTGATAACTTGTGCATCCCCGATGATGAAAAGAACACACGAAATATACCTCGGAACAAATCCTTGAGTCAAACGGGTCGAACAAAAGCCAAAACCTCAAAAACACCTGAACCGTATGGCTTCTTCCTTAGAACCGTACGGCCCAAAAACCTCTTGACACCGTACGGCTCCCATATACACACCGTGCGGTACGCTTTGGCACACCGTGCGGTGCCTTTGTCCCATCACCGCGATTCCCGCGTTCGTTCCTGCAACTCAGAATCGTAGCGTGATACGTTATCACCTACTGCAGCTCATCATGTTTGCGTGGAAGAGTACGGCAACCCCTTGCCTATATATGCTCATCCTCGTCGACCAATTTAGAGAGAGACGTCTTACCCGACATACGTACCTCGCAAATTCGAAAATCACCTTGTGAAATCTTTGCCTCTCCACAGACCTTACTATATTCACTTCGTTCTACAAATTCGAAAGCCAAAAGCCTTCATCCTCATCCCCAACTGGTTTGTCTCCGAGGTATAAAACACATTTTGATTCAAGCTCGTTTCTTCTGAGGGGAGTTTTTGCTGGGTTTAGGAGAGGTTCCATACCTCCTCCGAACCCGGTGAATTCGAATTTCACCGAATAGAGTGACCCGTGGGTCATTTCTCGCCTTTAAGAAAAATAGCGTGAACACGATCAATGCGTTTTACGACATTTGAACCGAAAGGTACATTATAAATCTTTTCAAACGGTTTTGGTTGAGAAATCACGTTTTGTCGTATCAAGAAAACATCATCTTCTTTCTCTGGTTCGAAAACGAAGTTTTTTTCTTTTTTTGAAAATAATGCAACAGTGGCACCGCACGGTTTCAGCATAGGTACCGTGCGGTATATGTTTAGACACCGCACGGTGTCAGTGGCAAAATGTGATTTTGATGCTCTGTTTAATGATTTCTGGCTCTCTGTTTTCTGAAAATCTTATAAACCTTTTATTACAGTTTTCTCCCCACTTCTACTTCATGCACTTCAGCCCCTTCATTTTATTATTTTATGTCGATTAATATCAATTCGTATATTATATGATTCATTTGTTGTTTTAACGTATTATTTCTTCCCGTTTCATTTATAAACTGTTTATGTGAATAAAAGTCTTTGATAAAATCTTTTCAGAAAAATCCCACAAATATTTAGTAAAGACAGGAAAATTCCGGGCACGCGGGGTGCAATTTTCAAAGAAAACCTTCCCTGCGGGTAACCTGGCTCCCGAACCCAAATCTCTATTTTTCGCAGATCAAACCCTTTTTCAGCGGCACAAAAAGAGTCACATGCTTTTCTAAACGGTTCCTCGAATACCTAACATTTTCTAAAAATTAAATTCCGGGTGGTGACTCTAAAATTTTCCCTTTCCCTTACTTCGCCTTGTTTTCCAAACAAACCGCGTGGGCCGTTTTCTCGACCGTCCACAAAATGGCGACTCTGCTGCGGATCGACATATTTTAAATTAATCTTTATTTTGACATTTTTACACTTGTAAAACAACCTTAGAAAGCTTGACACAACGTACATGCTTCGCGCTGTCAAAGAAAGGAATGATGTCAGGGTGAGAGCCCGATCAATCCGGACTGGAGCTTTCCCGGTTGTTTGCCTGAGTAAAATTTCAAGATTTTGATTAATTTAAAAAAAAGCGAGCCAAGCTTGAAAAATATTTGTGGGACTTTTGAAAAGATTTTATTGTTAAACTTTTGCATTGCACGTGCATGGGTACTAGCCCCGCCGCTGCGTTCTGGTTACCCTACCTAGCCTACTGGTGTTAGGACATCCCAGGATTCTCGGCAACCCTGGACGATGATGAGTCAGCCTGCCGTTATTACCCTTGCCACGTCAGTATTCTGTGCAAAGGGGAGGCAAATATTGGCTCTAGTCATGGGAACCCCCTCAAACCAAAACCGGCCTCTGCATATAGATAGCCGTAGAACTTTCCAAACTAGGACATGACCCACAAGGTAGGATCATCTGATATATCCTGCTACTTGTTTTACTGCTCTTCCATATCCTGTCAGCATGCTACCTGTTTACCGCTTTTTGCACATAACATGCTACCCGCTTACTGCTTTTGTATATACTGCTCGTCATTTTGCATGCATACACACATTAGTTTGGCCCTAGGCTATCACTTCACTCACCTGAAGATTGCCCCGACAATCTCTAATTATGCTGAACATTTCAAACCCTGTTTTCAAAATCACTGCAATTAGGCCCTGCCTTTTTTCAAAAGTAAAATCAGTACTCTTTTATCAGAACAATGGCTGGCCAGTCAAGCAACAAAAGACTCAAGTCTACCTTCACCGCTCACCACAACGCTCCTACCTGGGTTGTGGAGGAATGCAAGCCTGAACTAAAAACCCCTGAGGGTGAAAAGCTCTACAAACGGGTTGATCTAGTCCCCGAACTCAAGCCATCAGATGTACCTAACCAGTGGGATGACATTGACAGCCACTCAGGCTGGAAATTCTATGTCACCTCGGATAGGAGTCCAAGAGTGCTTCCAGACAAAATCACCGTCATGTATGAGGAAGACGGCGACTTTGGTGTCATGCCTCCAGTCAAATACCTCGACGAGGAGGGAAAACCTGTGTACTACTTTGCTGACCCAGTCACTGGTCACAAATACTGGGATGTTTGTGATTGTGATGAATGCTATGAAGAATGCCTCCGTAACAACGATGGCATTTCACCCAAACAGCTTGAAGAACAATATGCCTGGGAGAAGCAGCAGGAGGAAGAAGAAGCTAGAGCCCGCAAAGGGAAGAAGAAGGTTGGTGAAACCAGTTCACCATCCAGCCCAGTTACTCCAACTCATCCTATCCTATGAAATTGCAATCTGAACAAGTGAAAGTGTGCCAGCCACCAGATCTTATCAAGCCATTCAGGGCCTTTTGGAATAAAGCCAGCATCAGTTGCCCAGTTTGAATGCTGTCTGTTGCAGTTGCTTATCGAGTCTGTTGTTGTTTTCAGTATTGGCTAATTATCGTGTCTGTAATAGCCAGTACTTTGCTAATCGAGTTTGTTGTTCCGTCTACCGAAACGCTTTTGTATCACCCCCAAGGTGACGCTCTTTCCGTCTACCGGAACTCTTTTGTACCACCCCCGCGGTGCCACTTCAATGAAACATGACATCTTTTTTTTTTTTTTCTCAAAAGCTTCAGAGCCTAAAATTGCAGTCCCGAACTACGTTACGACCTGATTCATCTCCACGGGGATACGTAGGCAACCACGGTACAGCCGTTGTTTTCAAAATCTTGAACATATTCAGCAGAATCAGAAATTTTTGGGACAATCCTGCATCATGCATAATATCTCATTCATGTAAATAAGTTGCATGTATAGCATCATATAATTTAATCTGTTCATACCATCAGTACATAACCATTGGCAAAAACAAGAACACTCCTGCACCTGGTTTGGCTCGAACTCCCCAACAGCGATTAATTTGAACTGAGTCAAGAACCGAACAGTCAACTAGCCTTCCAGCCATGGCCAAGACTACAGAACAGTCAGAGAAGACCGAGGTTCAGATTCTCAAAGAAGCCTTGGAAGATCAGCGAGCCACCAACAGCCAGCAAATGGCTCAGATGATGATCATGATTCAAGATGTGGCCTCCCGCCTATCTGGAGAGTCATCAAATTCAGGGATGGAAGCTATGATGGCTAAGGTAGCCAAGCTGGAGGAATCAGTCCAGAAACAAGAAAAGATTGCAGCAACAGGCATTGACATGGAAAAACTCTGCCTGTTCCCCTATGCCAAGCTGCCTGACAAATTCAAGCCAATTGACTGGGACAAATTTGATGGGAGCGGCGATCCAAAAGCACACTTGCAAACATATGTGGGTACCCTATCCATGTATGATGTGGAGAAAAATGCCATGGCTCAGATGTTCCAGCAAACTCTGACGGGGTCTGCACTCCGTTGGTTTCTGAACTTGGACAATTCCATGAAAAAGACTTGGGAAGATATTGAGGTAGCCTTTGTGGCTCAGTACAACTACAACATCCAGCTGGAGATGACCATTCGGGAGTTAGAATCCACAAAGATGGGAAAGAACGAATCTTTTGCCGACTTTGTCAAACGCTGGAGGGGGAAACTTCTCAGATGATCGATAGACCCTCAGAGAAAGAGCAGATGAGAATTATCACTCGGAACTTGGAACCGGACTTTGCAAAACACTTGGTGGTCTTTCAGACCTCCGCCGACTTCAAAACCTTTTATGAAGCCGGCCTTGCCGTCGAAGACGCAATCCGCACTGGCATATTTCACAAAGGTGAGTCAGCTTCTCGGCCCAAACGAGTTTACTCCGGTAACAGCAATACCCTCTTTGGACCCAATACTTATCACCAAACTCAAGCCAATTCCTCCAATCCCAGACTGGTCAAAACCAAACCAGTTAACCAAATAGCCGCCCAGCCACGGCCTCTCCAAAATACATCCCAGCCAAAAAGAGAATTCTACCAATTTCCTTTCCCTCTTACCACAGTCTATAAAAAGCTCCTTGAGAAAAATGCCATCAAGCCACTTGATCCACCCAAGGTCATTTCCTCAAACCTCAATCCCAATGTCTACTGCGCCTACCACCAAATGCTAGGCCATCA
Organism: Gaultheria prostrata; assembly: GCA_036023075.1. Taxonomy (NCBI): domain Eukaryota; kingdom Viridiplantae; phylum Streptophyta; class Magnoliopsida; order Ericales; family Ericaceae; genus Gaultheria; species Gaultheria prostrata. The sequence continues at coordinate 6,849 of JAXBDA010010122.1, forward strand.
TACCAACAACTGTATCCGTCTCAAACACATAGTCCAAGACCTTGTTGATGACGGAACCATTCCAATTCCCAAGCAAAAGCCCAACACTATTTCCAATCCCTTGCCTAACCACAAACAGAATATCCAAATCAACCAAATATCCTTCAGCTCCACTTTAAAAGGCCCTGACCTTCATCACTTCAATCCCAGCCTATACATCATGCCAGTCACAAAATCAAGACCCTTTGTCACAATACCGGAAAATCTGGAAATCCATGCCATTGGAAATTTCGAACGGGAGCCCAAACTCAAATGGGGTGACCTTGCAGAACAAGGAGAATGGGCCATGAGCGACCAGGAGTGGGAGGATTCCCAACAAGCATTGTTCGGTTCTTTGCTAGTCTCTTGGGACCCGAGCCAGTACATTGTCTCAGAATTATACGACAGGCCATCTGTTCACATACCAGAAAGCTTCGGTATCAGTCAAGTCGAAGAAGCAGCAACCTGTGCTGACCCTTTGGATACAGTTTCAAGTTTGGGGAATCTGAAAATCATCTCAGCTTTAGAAACGAGGAAGTCCAGCACGACCTCTTAAACAGCTCCTCGCTGTCTCAAATTCCTCAAGCCATCGAGACCGTCTTCAGTGATCAAAATTGGCTCCCCCAAGCATACATCATCGGCGAGTCTCTGCAGCGACCATTCGCGCCCCTTTTGCATAACTCCCACATATCAGTTCTCAGCACTGGTCCACAGACAGCCACGCAGAACAAAGATGAAGTTGTTGGCATCTGAGTCGGCAGCGACGAAGTGTGGACAGTCAATAAATCCATGCTTGACTAGTCTTTCTGGCAAGATTCAGAGGTAGCCGATCTACAAGCAAAACTGGAAACAGGTAAGATCAACAGTCAGAGAACTCCAGACAGTTTGATTGACTTATGGTCCGAAGATCATACTCATGAACAGAAAAGGGAAGCCATCAGGGCGGGTAAGCGCAAAATCGGCAAAGGATTTGCGGATTTCTGGGGCGAAAACCAGCAACTTTGGGAAGACACCGTCAACAAAGTGACAAGAAGCGATCGAATCTATCAACCAGTCAATCTTCGGGGAAACATTCCACGTAGAATTCGGCCAGAGGAATTCATTTGGGACGAGCCCGTTCAGGAAAACTCGACTCCGGTTGAACCCGAAGTCACTACTCAGCCACCTCAAAGGAACCGAGCAACTGCGGAAGAACTAGTCCAAAGGCATCTTGAAAGAACTCCAGCATCAGTCTCAATCTGGGGATTACTCTCTTCATCCAGGGAACATCGTCAGAAACTGATCAAAACTCTATCCAACATGGAGGTACCACCAGATATCCCTCCAGAAACCATGGTAGCCCTGCTTACCCCTGATAGTGCCAAGCATGTCGTCACCTTCACTGAAAAGGATTTACCCCCAGAGGGAGCTAGTCACAACAAACCCCTGCACATCACCCTGAAATGCATGGGAAAATGGGTCCCAGTCGTCCTGCTCGACAACGGATTCGCACTAAATGTGTGTCCCCTGCGGACAGCCTATTGTCTTGGTTTCAAGAGCAAAGACTTTCAGCCATCCAGCCTTGGAGTGCGCGCATATGACAACACACGCAGAGATGTGACTGGAATCATCCAGATTGAAGTAATCATTGAAAACTTCAAAACGGACATCGAGTTCCATGTGCTCGACATTCCATCATCTTTTAACCTGGTGCTAGGCAGGCCTTGGCTCCATCGATCAGATATCATGGCAGTACCTTCTTCCCTACACCAAAAAGTCCAACTCGGACTGGCTACGGGAACTTTAACTAATCACGGAGATTCAGGGATCCGTCCCCATGTCCCCGACAACGCACCATTGCTGGAGATTGCTCATGGAGAAGAAGACGTCGCCCTCGGTGGTTTCTCCTTCGACACTTCTGGATCGGTTCTTACCGTCAAAATGGATGAAGACTTCTCGATGAGCTCTACTGCTCTAGAGATAATGAGAAAAATGGAGTACCTACCCGGCTTGGGGTTGGGTCTGAATAACCAGGGGATGGCTGAATTCCCCAAGTTTTCGATGAATAACCACCGCTTCGGTCTCGGTTATGAATCTGCTAACAACAAATCAAAGAAAGGAAGGAAGGTGCAGACGGGTACCAAGAGGAAGCCCATTCAATTTGTGAAAGCTCCAGAAGCTATCTACCAGGGAGAACCAGAGCCGTTCTGGGATATGGAAACAAAAATCAAGCTGCCAGGGTTTGAAATATTTGCAAACGACACTTGGGACAGTGACGATGAAGCTAAGAAGAGGGAAGAATTGGTTAACGCACTCCAAGTTGACTGGATCGAAACTCTTGACTCAGGGAATCTCTAATCGCTATTCGGGGAGGAAAGCCTGATAGGTACAGGAAAAGGCGGGCCTGCTGCGATGCTGTCTGATTTAAAGCCTGATTTGGAGTTTGCCGAGGAGGAAGAGCTGATGATGCTGAGCCAGGATGCCCTTGGAGATGTCACTACACTCATTGTGGATGCCAATGGTGTTTATAAAAATTGCACTTTTGTACCTAGAATCACTTACATTACCACTGAATTTGAGTCTAGCACTGAGTTTAGCACTGACTCCGAGACAGAGTCTGCACCCAAACATGTATCTGTCATTTCCCCGCGTCACCACTTTTCTTTCCAGTTTGAGTCCACTCTCATGTATCACGCCCCTGGGGCCCCCGCATTTGCTATCAATGAAATAGACTTTGCTTATCTTGCTGTGTCCGAAATAAATTGTGTTGACCCCGACGATGAGGGGATCGAATTCGAGGAAGAAATTCTGGAAGAACTTCTATCTCTAATCAAAAGGGAAGACGAAAGGCATGCTCAGCCTCTAAAAGAAGAAATTGTTTCTATAAACTTGAAAAATGAAAACGATCCGTGAATGGTTCAAATTGGTTCCGGATTATCTCCTGAAGAGTTCAAAGCCCACTCGGATCTCCTGAAAGAATTCGAGGACGTTTTTGCATGGTCACACGCCGATATGCGTGGTATCGACCCCGAAATTGTGGAGCATCGAATCCCGCTTTATCCAGATGCAAAGCCTGTCAAGCAGAAGCTGAGGAAAATGAGGCCAGATTGGATGCTAGAAATCAAGAAAGAAATTCAGAGGCAGATAGACGTCGGGTTCCTAATGGTAACAGAATACCCTCAGTGGGTTGCAAACATTGTTTCGGTTCCCAAGAAGAACGGAAAAATTCGGGTCTGTGTAGACTTCAGGGATCTGAACAAGGCCAGTCCAAAGGACGATTTCCCGTTACCCCACATAGACATGCTTGTGGACAACACTGCCGGACACGCTCTCCTTTCTTTCATGGATGGTTTCTCCGGATACAACCAAATTCTCATGGCTCCCGAAGACCGCGAGAAGACTACTTTCACCACAGAGTGGGGGACTTATTGTTACAGGGTCATGCCCTTCGGATTGAAAAATGCCGGGTCAACCTATCAGAGGGTAGCCACGACGTTATTACATGACATGATTCACAAGGAAGTTGAGGTCTACATTGATGACATGATCGTCAAGGCCAAGGAAAGAGAAGGGCACTTACCCGCGCTCAGAAAATTCTTTGAAAGGATTCAAAAGTACCGGTTGCGTCTCAATCCTGAGAAGTGTACATTTGGAGTTACGGCTGGAAAGATGTTGGGATTCATGATCACCACGCGAGGCATTGAGATAGATCCTTCCAAGATCAAGGCTATTCTCGAAATGGAACCACCCCGGACAGAAAAGGAGGTGCGGAGTTTTCTCGGGAAAATTTAATTCATCAGCAGATTCATCGCCAAGTTGACCTCAACTTGCGAGCCGATGTTTCAACTACTAAAGAAGGGCATGCCATTCAAATGGGAGGACAAATGCCAACAAGCTTTCGAAGCCATCAAAAGTTATCTTCAGAACCCTCCGGTACTCATGCCACCAACACCAGGGCAACCTCTCATCATGTACTTATCCGTTACCCCATCAGCCATGGGATGCATGCTCGCGCAAGAAGGCAAAGGAGGAAGTGAGAAAGCAGTTTACTACATCAGCAAGAAGATGTTAGGGTGTGAAGAGCGGTACACTCCTCTGGAAAAAGTTTGCTGAGCTTTGATTTGGGCTTCCAAGAAGCTAAGACACTACATGATGGCCTACTCAGTGAGGATGATTTCTCGAATGGACCCTCTCAAATACCTGTTTGAGAAGCCGGCTCTTACTGGTAAGTTGGCACGCTGGTTGCTCTTACTAGCTGAATTTGACATCAAGTACGTGACCCGAAAGTCTGTAAAAGG
>JAXBDA010010123.1:0-11142 GCA_036023075.1 Gaultheria prostrata
GTTGGACCTTAAAAACACATTTTAAACACATCTAACGGTTCGGATCGTCGAGATTTGGTCCGAAAAGTGACGAAAACACAGAGGTCCGGATTGGAAGCGTACTATATATATATATATATATATTTTAGCATACGGCAATTTTTTCATTTTTTTTAATATTTTAGCATATTTTATTAATTTATATGTAAAAAGTATGTCAGTATATGTAAAATAGGAACAAGACAGGGGGCTCCATAATAATAAACTAAAAGATGAGGTGTGAAACTGCAATTTAAAGGTAGTAGAAACAAGACAGGGGGTTCCAAAATAATAAACTAAAAGATGAAGTGTGAAATCATAATTTAGCTAACTATTAAAACAAAAAGAATACAGAAGATTCTGGATTCCTCCTTTCCCAAACGGCGACTTGCAGCACCGACGATGTCCATCTCCATCTCTCGCACTCTTCGATTCCCACCAGGTTCGTCTCTCTCTCTCTCTCTCTCTCTCTCTCTCTCTCTCTCTCTCTCTCTCTCTCTCTCTCCCTCTCTTCCATTCCCATAAGGTTCCTCTCTCTCTCTCTCTCTCTCTCTCTCTCTCTCTCTCTCTCTCTCTCTCTCTCTCTCTCTCTCTCTCTCTCTCTCTCTCTCCTCCTCCTCCTCCAGCCAAAGTACCCATCAGCGTACCGACGAAGTACCCTCCCGTACCCGGAACAGTACAAAAGTACCCGGTACGTATTTTTCCGTACCCGGTACTCGTACGGCGACATTTCCAGCGTACCGGTGCTTCATAGTGTAGTCTGTATGGCACTAGAATGGATTTTGTAAGAGTTTGGAGAGGAAAATTTTAATTTTTTGATACTTTCTTTAGTTCTAAGAAGATGACAATTGTGCGGCTAACATAATAGTCAGAATATGTTGAATCAACAAGTTCTTATTATGTAATGCTCTAGTCCGAGTCACACGTGCCACTGTGTGCATCCATATTTTAACATTGAGTAGTGGCTCTTAACATAATACCTACTTCCTAAATTGGTTTCTCACCATCCTTGAACTTGTGTTTCTCAAGAATTGCTAAAAAAAAGAAGAGAAAAAAGTATTCAATTTCAAAGTTTCCCACTAAACAATAGATTCGCTTCCTTGTGGCTATGAAATGCATGCATACGAAATACCAACGTATCTTGGCCATTTCAGTATAGCAAATGCAGGCATAGAATTGTTACCAAAATTGCACAAATTTAACTTTTTTACATTTTCGTACAAGTGTATCAGTATCTGTGCTTCATAGTCCCTCATCCTGATTTGTTATTCTTCTGCTTATCTTTGTATGAGATCACCAGCATGAGTGAATATCTTCTCAAACAGTCCTTTGGAGACCTCTATGCTAATGTAAACACTAAATAAAGAAGCATTGCAGTTGCCAAACCAATTACACCACTTTCCATCTTAGTGCTAAACTGAATATTTGCAGAACTTGTACTCGACAAAGAAGAGGTCCTCGGCCCCTCGGAAGTGCGGTACACCAGACTTACGCAAAGTAACCTTCCTTGTTGCTCGAAAGTAACCTTGAGATGGCTATTTAGGAGAAAGAGACAAAATCGCAAAGATATATTCCATTCGTAATCGCAGGGTAAAGGATCAAGACAACCAGTTCATGTTCATTCCCAGTGACAAAAAAGGTCACGAGATCACCATGCATTGCGTCAACATTTTAGCAGTCTTGCATAACATAACTACAGCAATAAGGAAATGTAATCCTGAAAGGATAACCCCGATTCTGTATTTCAGGCTTTTAACATTATTACGTACTAGGAAGTGTCAACAAGAAACTCGTGCAACACCATGCTCTCCACCCATACAGTCTTACAGAGCCCAAACCAAAGAAGTATCAACCACTATTAGGAACTTAAATGTTAGAACTTAGAAGCAAATAATCCTCTTCCCTGCTTTCTAGTCTACAGATCAAGTATCGCAGGGACAACCGAGAAGCCAATAAATACAAAGATGGCACAATACACCAAACATTCTATTTTTGTTGCCAGATTCAGGTCATGTATAACCATGCAAGGAGGTGCATTGGTCTATTATAGCTAGATTTGTTTACTGCAGCAATGCTAGGCAAGTGGTTGTTGAGATTGATCCTGACAAAGAAACTTTGGAGGAGAGTAATTGTGAATGGTGTTATGAAGGTGTGTGAAGGACTATTGTACTAGAGGACCTTAAGGAATGGGACTGTGGAAGAATTTTATGATAGTTTGAGAGAACCTTTTTCATCTTTTGGGTTGAGAAAATCAAAGATTTATTTCCAGCAGGGTATATGGCCTAGATGAAGTTAATTCTCCGGAACAGAATCAAATTCCAATAGAAAATGAAGAGTTGCCCGAAAATTCTACAGAATCTACCAGTGGCGCAAACATATTTTTTTTCCAGTTAATTACCAGCGGCAAGGAATTGGACAACACAGTACATAAGGTCCTTCGAAATTAGAGGTTGAGTTTGTTCTCCACGATTTCAGGATCAGCTTTTAGTTCCAAAACAAGGACTTCACAACCTTGTTGCAATGTGAAGCTTCATGCAGAAACTACAGCCAGCCCTTCACTCTTATCCCCCTCGGTTTGGACTTTAGTGAACAGAACCAGGGGAATTGCATCTAGAAATTTGACATGGAATCTGAAACCTCCTCAAACAAAACATTGTTCTTCCTCCTTGCCTATTTATACAACTCCCTCCTTCCTCAAGGAAGATTTCCCCCAACCACCCACCCTCTCCCCCTCTTCTTTCTACACCTTTCCACAAACCGGATCTCCAACTTTGCCAAATGGCTTGCATAGAACTAACACACCAATCCCCAGAAATTAGTTAAAATGTGAAAAAATGATTTCTAACAGCTTCCATTACCTATCAAATGTAACATTAAAAGCTGTTGTATAGAAAATCAAGAAAAGAAAAAGGACCAAGAATCTTCATATTCTCTCACCGGCCATTTCTTATCTTTGCTTCGACAAACAAAGGATCAATTATGTCCTTCTATTCAGCAACCATAGGTCCAAGGAACCGTAAATGGAACTCTCATAGTAAGAGCACCCAACTTCCCATCCCTCCTCAACTTCCCTACGCCACACCTCAGAAGCATCAGATTCTTACCCAGACTTCTCCCCCTTCCATTCCCCTTTGCTTCCTCAAGCGTCCACCATCCATCATTGACACAGCTCCAACTTCTAGTTGCTTGATCTAGGTGAGTCCATTAGATCCAATTGCTGACTACCTTGCTACAGTCATCAAGATGAGAAACGACAAAGTGGGAGACCCTCGTGGCACCTAAATACCCTAACTACCGAAGTCATCAGATCAGACCACCCATCATCAGATCAGACCACCCACCATGCTTCACTTTGACACCCCTTTTTGCTCTTCCCTAACCAACTAAAGTCACCAATGCCCCATCCAAAAGTATCATCATATTGTTACTTATTCTACGCACATTCACATGTTGGGTCCTCCAGCTGTTCCCCCAAAAAAATCCCTTCTCTGCTCCCCATTGAGTTTCGAAGAAGAAGTAAAAGGAGGAGAAACCAAATCCTGGGTAGAGCTATGTAGCACGGACACTGACACGGATACGGACACCGACACGGACACGGGACACGGGACACGGAAAATTCTAAAAGTGGACACGGACACGGCGGGGGACACGGCAAAAATAAATAAATAAATAAATAATTATATATGTAAATATATCATATATGTATGCAGTAATAGTTTTTATGCATGGATAAATACACTTTTCTTTTCATATGTAAGGTATCTGTATTGTTATATACAGGTATAGCTATTGGTACACGCGCATATATGTAAGATATACACCCACAAAGCAACGAAAATATATATATGAGTACATACATATGTACATATATACACATATACACAGTGAGAGAGAGTGTATATGGGGGACACGCGTGTCCATGAAGTGTCCCCCGCGTGTCCCCTTCCAAAAAATAATTTAATTTAAGCGACACGCCACATGGCGTGTCCAATACGTGTCCCCGCGTGGGACACGCGTGTCGCCGTGTCCGATACGTGGACACGGCGACCTCTAGAAGTGTCGGTGCTTCATAGGGGTAGAGGCTAAAATTTGCCTCAAGCTATGGACTTGAAATGAGATCGGTCTGATTTCAGTGTTAAAACATCTTCTAGGCTTCTATTCTTCTCCACTGTTGTGACCCACAATACAAAATTCCTAACAAAGCTTCTCTCCCTAAATTCCTCATGCGATATCCATAAGCTCCTGGCCAGCTTTCGCGCCCTTAACTAATTCAGGCTACCAATTCCACCGTCCACTGACGAAGGGGCCCAGTTAATGCTGGAGCAAAGCTTTGTATAGATTGACCCCAAAGGAGTTGATAGCAACTGGTAGGTTTTAATCCTGAGACGTTAGGAGGGGGAGCAAACTCCCAAGTCCCAAGCCTTGACCACCTGATTAAAGTTCTACTAAACTTTATCTTTAGCCAAGTTGAAGTCCGAGAAAAGCCCGAGTGACTGGTTACCACATGGCCTGCTTCAACCACTTCAATAGCTGTATCCTAAGCCATCCCTCCGCACCCCACCCCACGTGCTCCTCTCTTCAGAAAGAATAATAAAAAGATTGTTGCTCCATTCTCACACACCTAAACGGCCAAACCACACCATGTGTCGCATTTTTTCCATTAACCTAATGGTCATATAACTCCATGGAAGTCGAATAGCACCATTTCAGCCACGAGACCACCCTTATCTACAACTCATATCCTATCACCCACCTCGATCGACATTGCAACTAGTATTTTATGTCAACTCCCCAACCAACATCAATGCCCAACAGCAATGTGATATCTCTTCACACACAACCCTAAACCTATTCACATCCAAAGAACATGAAGGATCTATTTATATGGTGTGAACTGGTGGAGGATCATTGCTCAAAGAAGATTGGTTGGTCTTCAAAACACCAGTCTCTTGAAGCCAACACCTTTGCTGCCTCAACCCTGAAAAGAAAGGGGAAAAAAAACATGGGAAACTTTGTCCACTTCTTAACTGGACCCCGGAAGAAACACCCAACTCTAGTTCACTCAAGCCTAAATCCTCCCCTTCTCCAGCAGTGCAAAATGAGCTCTAAAACGGCCAACCGAACATCTTTACGGAATGCTTTGACTCCGACCAGTCTACCACGACCAGGCATACCATATATCGTCTACATGTCAATAACATTTCTTGACTATATTTTCATACCCTACCTGTAGTTTCACTACATCCACGGAGGCAAGAGCAATATCATATTCTGGGACATAACCCACTTCTCGCACTGATCAATCTCGAAAATCATTTGCAAGGCCACTTCATGCCAAACATATGCCTCTTTGGACACGTTTCCTCCATGTAAATTCACCTACATCTGACAAACCTCCCCCTCCTATTCCCCTAACGCACTAATAATCTAATATGACCCTCCCAAACCACCCCTCCATTTGGGCTCGTATATGTTCTCTTAGATTCGCCGTATCTACACAATTTCATTACTCTTCAAAGCTCTCAACTTGATCCATACTACCATGTCCTCAACGCATTCTCTTCAAAATCTCCAAGATTATAATACCCACAGCACATCGTTGTACTTATAAGCAACCCTAAATGTATAAATGAACACCCTTCAATGTATAAAATGAACACCCTTGAATGTCTATTGGTCACAAAGACGAGCGTAGGACTAATAGCCTATGATATGTCTTAAATAAGCGTACTATGATACTATCTGATACCTTTGCCTCAACACATTGATTCTTGACAGTTGACACAGGAAGGTGTACTGACCTGTCAACAAAGAAACTACAGGTATCAAGCCATAACTGCCACCTTATTCAATTTCATCGTCTACTTTTTGCCAAGTCCACTACTGCACTTGTTCCGAATTTATACTTCAAACCTCGTCGTGGTCACTGATCCTCTTTTTACTTCGTCTTATAAGTATTAGATGTGAAGTTCCATTGCACAAAGTAAAGAAGACTGTTTACAGATGCAGAACATCTTGAAATATGCATATGATATGACCGCAACAATGCTGTCATCCATGTTAAGCACTTTTTTATCCCAAACTCTAGTACACACCATAAAAACTATTTCTGCAAATTACACCATTCACACTGGTGCGACAAAGACACACCAACACAAGTGACAACCACCAGTTGGGCCACCATCAATGGTAATCACCCACGATGTAACTCAAACAGTTTAACAAGCTAACTCCAGAACCATAGCTGAAAGCTAACTCCAGAACCATAGCTGAAAGCTAACTCCAGAACCATAGCTGAAAAGCCATTTTAACAGAGACTTCAACTAAGACAAATAAGGACCCCTCATCGAATGAAACCTCCAAATTACTCAGAAATTGAACAGCACTCTATATGCCAAATTACACACAGTCGGGTTCTACACTGAGCCAACTTGTACTTCACAGCCATTCAATAACCTTGAAACCATAGCTCCAAAGATCTCACAAACCAGGAAACCCCCACCAAATCAAAACTTCTAACGATTAACTCTAGTGCCCCATTAGATTACCACATCATTTTTACTTCAGAAACAAATACACCGTATTTTACCCACAATTAAGTAGATTAATGTGTTAAAATCAAATTCACTGTCCATCAAATTGACCTAACCATACCATAATACAGCGTGCAAACAGCTAAACAACTCAATCAACCAAAATCCCACTTTTTAGAACGCAAAATCAGTAGTATAAAAGCACACCCAGATGGTAAAAGGCAGCCAAAAAAAAACCCAACAAGAGAGATTCAATTTTGAAAATCAACCAATACCAAAACCCCACCACAAATCAAGAAAAATCAGCAAATCTAAAGCTTCCATATAGCAAAAGGCAGCGAAAAACACTAAAAAAGATTCAATTTCAAGGAAAAACTCTTACATTGCTTCCTTTCCAAACTTGGTAGAGGCGCTTAGCCATGTGAAAACACCACAAGGGGTGCTCTTAACTCTTCAAGTTGTTGCAGTAGTTCATCTCAGTAGGCGCAATTGAGCCGATTGAGGGTCGGAAATGGTCAAAATACAGAGATAGAGAGTAGATTTTGAGGATCTAGTGAGCAATTTGTGTTGGGTTTTTTCTAACTTTTTTTGGGTCGTCGCTGTTGCGATCTGTGAGAGAGAGAGAGAGAGAGGTGGCGGGTTTTTGGAATTTTTATTACTAGTAGGTGTTTTTAAGGGGAATGTGTCGGGACTCGGTAAGGCATTCTCACACGGATATAGATGAAAAAACTCCCTCTGACGCTCTCTCTCTCTCTCTTGCATCATCTTTAATACGTTGACCTACATTTTTAAATGGTTTATGGATACCAACGGGGCTTTTGACCTTGGGCATGGGAGAGGCCAATTCAACGGAATGGTGCGGCCCACTTAACGATATCTGAATCGTTCAAAAGTGAGATTTTAGAAAAATTCTTCTAACGAAGAGTTTTATTTAAATTCAAACCGTTGAAAGCATTTTTGTACGGCTAAGATGATGTACTGCACGGTGCAACATATATAGTGCTCTACAGGGTCTCGGGCTCAGGTCAATGGGTCCAGGTAAAAGATTTCACGTTAGAATAAATGGCGTTACGGTCAATCTGCATTGTAATTTACGTGACTACTAATGCAATCTAAGAGTTAAAAAATTGGTTACAATGTTAAGTAATGAGTCTTTGTCATGGAATGAAGCCTTGTTACATATTTGATGACCATTTCCTGCTTTCGATCTTGCGAATTCCTATTCCAACCGTGGCCTGTCAAAATAACACGGATTTGAATTGCAAATTCCTTAGATGCTTTCACATTGAAGTCTGCTTACAATATTAAGTAATTTTAGCCTCAAAATGTTGACCCCTTTGGTTAGAGTAAGACATATGGCCCACATAAAATCCACGAGAGATTAAAAAGATGATGTTTCCGTAGGTATGATGTCATTCCACTTATAGCTACCTAGCTCCCCGTTTCGTAATTGAGGATAACGTTTATCTCATCTGCAACAAGGGTGTGGAATTAGCTATGTTATGGTGGGATGTATGGCATATTCATGGTGGTGATCGGGCGAACCTCTCCGATACTGAATTTTTTGGTAAGATTCTAAGTCTAACCAACTACCGTCTTTTTGTCCTAAGCCCCGACCTATATGGGATAATTTATAGTATTCTTGAAAATTTTGATGGAATATATGTGGATGGCTAGGCATAATTTATAATCTAGAAAGGATCCTAGTCACGAGAACTGTGTAAGAGCATTGTCAGCCCTTACTCATCTTTGTACTCAATTTTGGGTGAAAATTTGAGTCAAAAGCTTTATTTGGGTATGTCTTCTCCAATGCTATATCTATTTTTTTTAAACCAAAATCTAGTGTTTTTAAGGTTTTAACTCCTTCCAAAATTTGAGTCAAAATGACAGACTTATAATTAAATGAGAGAGTGAAGAAAAAGGGATTGAGAAAAAGGTTTGAATTTGGGTCTCCCCAAATTTAGGTAAGGAAAAAAGTATAACTCAAAGTGGGTAAGAAAATAGGGCATTGGAGGTGGATTTCTAGGTTTTTTACTTAAATTTTAGGGTTAGGTAGAAAAAAATGGTAAGGATTGGTGTTGTCTAAGGAGATTCTTAACCTTTGGAGGAACATAAAGTTAGTGGAGAATTGAATCCTCTTTCCTACCCTTCAATCATGCCATGTAAGTATTCCCACAGATGGCGGTTGTTGCCTAGAACAAATTGTATAAAGATTAAAGCATAAAGCATATCCCAACGGATGAAAAAGCAAGAAGCTTTTCACATACCACTTCTCTTGTATTAATACGAAGCTTGGCCTCTTTTTGAGTTGATGAAACACAAGTTATTGGTTAATAGTTTCCCGTTTACTAAAAGTTTTGTTTTTAGCACTCCCAATTCTCATTTGCTAAAAATAGCATGGTGATTTAGTAACTTGCTTTTAGCAAAAGGAGTATGCGAAATAAAATTGGCTTGTAGCAACTTTGCTTTTAACTAATGGAAAACAAATTAGCAACTTACCAAATTTGGTGTGGTGTTTGTAAATGGGAGGACAAGAAATGCATCTAGTTTTGGACAGTGGCGGAGCCAAAATTTTAGTCCGAAGAGATTTGGCTTAAGAGAAAACTTTCATTAAAAAATGTACTCATTATATTGCTAGTTCAATGGCCATATCATCATTGGTAGAAGATATTCTTCTTCTTCTTCTTTTTTCATTCTTTAATCCTAATCTACTCTATCCTAGAGGACTTGGGAAGGGAGATGAGTGTTTATGGGAACGAATCTTACCCATGTCCAAGGGAGTATAAGAGCATCTCCAATCCCAACCCCTTTTTTTTTTACCCAATTTGAGTAAAAACTCATTTTGGGTATGGACATCTCCAATGGCAAAACCCCATTTTTACTCAAAAAAAGGCTTCCAATGGCAACACTGTAAATATGTGATGTAAGATTTGCCTTGGAAAAAAATTGGTAGAAAAATGGGTCGAGGCTTAGATTTTCCCAAAATGGGGTGGGAAATGGGTAAAACCCATTTTGGGTGGAGGAATGGGTATAACATTGGAGATGAGATTTTACTCTTTTTATCCCAAAAAAGGGGTTTAAGTGAAGAAATGGGTAAAGATTGGAAATGCTCTAAGGAAAGCACCAACTGCACTCCACTCCACTTGCATTGATAGAAAATATTCCAGTTATGCTTTATCCATATTTAGAGTCGGCCTTGAATTAAAGCTCGAGATCGGGAATGTTTTTGGCCCCCAAAATTTACGAATTTTCGGGACTTTCCTATTTTAGTTTCCCACCTTTCTCTTTTTTTACTTTTATTTTTGAATTCCTAGAAGCCAAAAAAATAATAATTTATGGGCCTTTGTCCAATGAAGAGCCCATTTTAGGGGATTGGGTTAAGGCTTAATATGCATGGCAGATCCAAGTAATAGGTGAATGGGCTGGGCTGAAGATCAAGCCTACTATAATGTCTGTCCAAATTCAATCCTTTCAGGGAAAAAATGTTAAAATTTAAACTTTCAAATGATGTTTCGTACGTCCTTGACAATCATAGGAAGCCGATCCTTTCAAATGGAAAAATATTATTTTGCTTTTCTAATTTTTGTTACCTCTATATGCCGATCCTGATTTTTAGGAGGCCTGGAGCAAAAAATAAAGATGGCCATGACTCACTTTTCTCTTTTGGGGAAAGAAAAAATAAGTAGATAAATTGAGGGACCCTTAAATTTTATAATTTTTTGGGGGTCAAAAGTGGCAGCACCTTAAGCTTTTAGCTCAGGGCTGGCTCTATAGCTCTCTGCCTTTTCGTAGATTGTAATGAAGTTGAAGTTTCGAAATTGCGTCCACTAACATATAGTAGATGTGTAGGATTTCAATGAATTTTTCTACTTTTTCCCAAGGATAGCGAATGTGAGTGTTTTTTTCTTTTTTTGTACAAGACAAGAAATCTAATTTACTTTATCCTAAGAAATTGGGGATGGAGTGAATGAGGTTTGAACATTTACCAAATCCATGGAAGTACAAAGTGCATACCGTTAAGCTAACACTCCACCTGCAGTGATGCATGTCGTGGTTGTTAGGCTTGTTTTTTATGTTTTCCTTTTTTTTTCCCACAGTTCGCAAAATTATGTAGCGACATCAACCTGTGTGATGTATGTAATTAATTTTACGAAGTGTTAAAAAAGAAAAAAATTAAAAAGAGGAAATGCTGTTACTTACCTAACAACAACTTTACAAATAAATGTGTGGTTTATTCAATTACAGTTATGAGTTGCCACCATAGTTGGTTTCAGCTATCAATTTGAGGCGTGTTTGCGTGATTTGTAGCTTGTGCCTGTTGGTAGCTGAACGTAAGGAGGATGGGGTATTTTTTCGATTTAATTAGTTAGCTTTTACTCCGGTTTGGAGGTTTCCAGTCCTTGTAGGGATTTTCCCTTATCCCTCGTAAGTATTGTTCGTCTGTACTCAGTGTATTCTCTTCCGATCTATACGAACACCCCGAAAGTTATGGTATTTAATACCCAACTTAGGGCTTTGGATTGGGGTTTTGCTTCGCCCTTTGGGCGATTTCTGAGTAATCATATTATTCTGTTGCTTAAAAAGAGCTACG
>JAXBDA010010124.1:0-11141 GCA_036023075.1 Gaultheria prostrata
TATTAAAAATAGGGAGGGTAATAGGGAGTGTTGTTGGAGTGTTGATAGAAAAAGTGTCAAGTTATAATAGATATATGCACTGTTCACAAACTTTTTTGAGGAGTTATTGTTGGGGTTGCTCTTATGCTCTAAAATGGGCACGTTCATTAATTTGGAATCCATGTGACAGTGATCATTACTGGTGCCATTACCAGCAATGCTGACTTTAAATGCTTAAAAAGAACCCTACTTTAAAGTTCACCCACATACACAAAAATGTCCCAAAATTGATGGGTATTTTCAGAACCAATTCTTCAAATTTCTTGGTTCAAAACTTAATAAGAACCCATATGAATATTTGTGCATATACGAATAAAAAAGTAATAAATCTCTTTAAAACAAAATTACCTACAAAAGAATAAAAAGTTTATACAAATGTTTATTCCCGCAGCACCAAAAAAAAGAGAAAAGACTTCACCATTGCAGTTAACAATCCTCTGCTTGAAATAAATATACATAAATAGACCCTAGATTTTGCAAACAAGAAAGGAATTCTACTTGATCGTAGTATGGTTGGTTGGGTTGGGGAATTTAAAGCTAGGGTTTTTGATCGGACTGTGGTTTGGTGGAGGGGAAGCTTTGATGTCTAGTGGAGAAGATTGTGGAACAATACTATTTGCATTTGCATTAACACAATAACAACACTTCATGAAATTTCAAGACAAGGGAATAAACATCTGCATCCTAAATAATTCAGCTTGCTCCAAAAGACCTCTAAACACATACCAAATAGAACCAAAAGTGACATAAAAATAGCAGCTGATCGCTACTCCGGATAAACTCAGGAGATAAATCCTTGATTTTCATAACCATAACCGGCTAAAACAGGAGAAAAGTTTCAGAAATTCTACTATGCTCGATGAATTAAAATACCTCTACGTATCATTTAGATCCAATGTCTTCATTATCGAAATGACTTTCCAAGCAAGATTCTCATCTGCCGCTGACCAAGTGCAGCAAAAATTCATTGTTGCAATTTTATCGCCAACAGAGTCATCGGCGGTTCTGTAACCACAGTTGTCCCTCAAACATACAGAGACATGCAATGACTCTAATTGAAGGTGTTCCCCACAATCTTGGATGCTGTCTTCAGTTAATTCAGTTGAAAGTTTTGCAAACAACTTGTGTAGCCCAAAGTTTCGTGATGAAAGCTCCGAGTCTGAGGTCCTTTCGATGTTGCTATTTTGCACTGGGCAACAATAAGCAAACTGGACTTCGTGTTTTATCCCTCCCACCATTTCCAAAAGCTCGTCTTGGTGTACAACCTTTGCCTTTCCGCTTTTCTCCATAATTAGGACCCCTTCTGATACTCTTTCGTCACCTAAATCAGAGTTCATTCCTGAAATTTTCAGAAACTTGAAGTTTGGAGTCGAGCAGCTTTGGACAAATGCATTTGAGGCATTGGCCTTGACATAGTGTGTCGAAGGAATGGAGACTGTGTCGTCATTTGGAGGATAGTAACATTGAATCCCCAACTCAGATTCAATTCTTCCTTTAAGTAAGGCCATCTTAGGCTTCTCACCATGTACGAGAATCACGTGCTTGGGGGAGAGAAATTTTACTAGATCCATAATTCCTTTGGCATCCGTATGAGGACTAAAAGACAACTGATGAATCTGACAATTACCGAAAAGTCAGGTTGATTATAAGGAGCGGATCTAAAATCAAATTCAAGTAGAGTATCACAGAGCGAAAAAAATAAAGAAAGAAAAGTATACTAAACATTATTTTACTTTAACCAAAGCAGTCAACAACTTGAGTGCTTAGTGTAGCACAAGTAGAAGAAAAAAATGATTCGTTGCTGCAGTTTTAAAGTCAGGAAAAACAAGTAAAGAAGAAGAATTGCTGCTCGTGGACGTAATATTATGAACATTGTTTTCTGGAGAAAGTCTTGGGTAGGAGGGTAGGGAAACAGATAACAGTACAAAGATTTGTGATTTCCGGGCAATAGCGGAGCCGCAGGCACCACGCAGTCAAACCCCAAAAAGGAAAACAAAAGGCCATAAAAGAAAGGAAGAGGCAAGAAAGAACAATGATGTGTGCATGTGCCAGTGCGAGGGCACGCGTGTGCGCGAGAGAGAGAAAACCAGAAGGCTGAGATTTTGTGTTCTTAGAACTTTGACAAAAAAGTCCCATGAGGGAACAACTCGTGGACGTAGAATCTCATCAGCGAGCTATGAATGAAAAACAAATAAAGGAAAACCCAGCAAAAATTAAAGTTGAACTATCAAATAAAACCAAAAAAGATTGGACTCCTTGACAAGTAGGTCAAGCCCCTCTAGACAAATGGAGCACCAAAAAAAGACTCTTATTCTAAAAATTGCATTCAAGTACACCAAACAACTATCCTCTAAATATAGGGAGCTAGGTGATGCCTCCTACGGAAGTATGCCATAGCTCGAACATTTTTCATGTAAACACATTCATTGGGTACAACCAGAGTCCAACCAGGTGTCAGCCAAACAGCCAAACATATTCCTCAACTTTAATATACTTCTAAAAGAGTACAGACTTTGGAAGTATAATCATCTAAATATCAATGAGACATTTATGAAGTCTTGGCAGAGGTTTGCAGAACATAAAACGGGCTTAAATGTTTAAATCAATGTTGGTCAATCATTTAGGCCTCTTGGTATTTGCAAACTTACATGTTCCCGTCAAATAAACTTTCTAAAACTGCAGTCAACTACTTGAATTCAGGGAATTACACACAAAAAAATAAAATAAAAATAATGCATGAAGATCGTATACAATCCGAAAACGTGGACCGTACATGAAAAAATTAGGTGCAATGTGAGGAGGAGAACGAAAAGTACCTGGCATCTAACGTCAATTACAGTGTTCTCGTCCAAGTCAATTTTGGTGGGTTTACCTGACATCAATCTATGTCCTATGGTTCCAGCCACGCAGTACCTGAGAAAGAAACATTGGAACACGCATTGTGAGGACTGAACCTAGAGAATTTTCATTTTAGAAGAATCCATATTGGCCACCTTAGAAAAGACAGGAATCTGTGAGTTTGCCAAATGATAAAATCAACACATTTGCTAAAGTCAACCAAGATTTTAGGAAATCTTCGGCAAACTCATGGAATAAGATTTGAACCTGTAACTTAACAACGTACACCATTGCATTAGCTTTCTTCATATACAAAACGGCCAATTCATAATTTGCCGCCTCCAAAAAAGAAATTCGCGGATATGAAGTGGATACTAGAGATGACAACTATAGATGAGCAACTTCATTCATGAGAATACTAGACTTGTTTATTTAACTGGATTTCTATTCCTTCGACCAAAAACGCTATAATGAAATAGTGAAGATTTGGGACTTACAGGTGAACCGTAAATGTTTACAAATATGGCTTCAGACACTACAAACAATAGATTGGTATAGTATACAGCTTCAAATTTCCCCCAGTGCAGAATGACAAGTTTTACAGTACAGCTTGGTCTATCCAAATGTTTCAATTGCATCGAAAATCTTGCATCTAAGGGAGGGAGAAAATGAGGGGGTTTTTGGCCCCCACTATGATCTTGATAGGAGGGGCTTGTGGTCAAAATTTTCTTTTACTAAAGCAAAGTTGGAATTGCCTTCCGTATATGAGACTAACGGGAGTGACTATAATGTTGTTAAATCTCTTTTCAAGAAGCTTGGCTGCCGGGAGTTTTGGGGGATATTAAGGAGTTTCAGTTTTTATAAGTAGTGAAGTCAATGGATGTATATCTAGTTATCTACTAGTTTGGGCTTCTGGTTTGTCAGATTCTTCACCAAAAAGCAGCTTAAAGAAACCTGAAATTCGGCTTACCAACATTGAGGCTAGCTTTTCCTAAAAGTTCAATCTGAAAAGCCAGCTTCAAAGCCAAAGCAAAGACTTTATTGGAGACTTGGATCCTCTGTACCCAGCAGCTTGCTGGAGAATGAACAAATAGATGGTTTCCTAGGTTTCAACCCACAGTATGGCAAAAAGTATCTTCATTCAACACCATAGGCTTAAGCAATAAGCAATGTAACAACGAAGGTACCCTGGCAAAGTAACAAGATTTTCTTCATATGGAGCCCATTGCTTGAAAACCTCAAGTGAAAAGCCACCGCTGATCATGCCAGGTGTAGCAAATAGAACACAAGGTCCCGGAGCATTTATCAAGGAACGATCGAAATTGCTAACTGCAACATCAAAATGCCAATTATTGAAGTACTCGTAACAACAACCACCATCATAACTAATGCGAAATACCAAGTACTTCAAGCATAACAAGAGTTTTGTTAGGCGTTGTTCAATCCACTTGGAACTTAATTGCACATAACTGAACACTGCATCATCCTAAAGATTGAGGATGCAGTAAAAGGACCAGAATTACAACTTATACGGTTAAATATCTCATCAGCATTTTCAAAAAGCTCATTGGGCAAAATATCACGGGGGCAATCTCTAAAGCGTCCCACCTTTAAAGAGTTTTTTGCAGGAGTACAGATGAAATCAAGACCAGGGATTTCAATGCAGTTACGAGGTTAATATTCTAAAAAACAAGATATATCACCAAAGTGTGCCCATGAAAGAAAATTAATTTTCACAGAAGCGATTCTAAAAAGTAAAACCAAATAGAGTGATGATTTCAATAAGAATAAAAGATGGAGCTTCTTAGCACAGATTAAGTAAACTGGGCAAAACCAAAATTGTTGCTTAATATCTTGAGACTTAAAGTTTGACCTCCAAAAAGTGAACAACTTCCGGGCTGCAGATTTACAGTTTGGCTCACCTTTAGATTGCAGCAATTCTGCTAATTGTTCACAAATTCAATTTAGAGTACACTGGCAAAATACATCGTGTTGAATAAATATTTTCTCAGAATTCAGTACTCACCTTGAATATACTTCTAAATCATTTAACACATTGTTGCAAGTTAATGATACTCCCGCGAAACCACAAGCAGCATGATTCTAAAATTCTTTACTAATATTGGATGATATTCAATTGAACTGCATTAACTGTGGGCTGTGGCTAACTAACATGCCACAGACAGTTGAAAGCATGCATTGCCTGGAACAATATTGTAACAATCTCCACCCTTCTAACTGGAAAAAAAGAATTGCAGGGATACCATTTTTAAAGTCGAATGCATTGCGAGTAGCGTATGTATCTTTCACCTTTTGGCTAGTCCAGTTGATGAGCATTTTGTAATACATGTTTGCTTGAATGGTCAAACCTGAAAGAGAAAAAAACAGTCAAAACAATACAAGTAGAAAATGGTCTGAATAAGCAAATAAGTACAACTATAGCAATTACAATGGTCGGAGTTAAAATGCTATCACGGAAACTTAACAATGGACACATTACTGTAAAAACGAATCTGGTATCTATAAACTGTTATTATATCTACCTGTAGCTTAGAATTTCCTCTCTTGAAACTGCCCCTCTAGATTTTAGTTTTGCCTCTCTAGATATTTCATCATTGGACGTGCACATATAATCATATATTGTTTTAAATGTTTCTCTTGTCGGGATTTTATTCATAAAATGGCATAGTAGAGAAAAGAGAGAGACAAGGGAAAATATGAAAGGGAGGGCCAAAATAGAGGGAGAAGAGGAGTCAGCTTTGGCCCCACTGGACAAGAAACCTAACAGAAAAAGATTAGAAAAAAAAGTCAACAAAAAAGGGATAAGAGAAGGTCAGAGAAAGAAAGTCATTCAAAATATAAGATATCGTACTGAGTCATAATCACACCAAGTATAGACAGTAATATCTATATGTTTTGTATAGGCTGTGACATCTCCAGATTCTCCGCCAATCACAAAACCACAAGTGAAAAAAAAAAAAAAAACAGAGTAAGCATTGCAGCCCATTTATAAAACCAAGCTCCTCAACTGATATCAGATGATACTAGATGAACATGATATAAATATATTTGAAAACTAACATTGTACAACTGTCAAACAGGTAATGGAAAAAGCATAAGCAGTGCGAACCTGCAGAGAAATAAATAGGAACTTTAAGATCCATGCGCTCCCAGTAATCATCAAGCAGCATGCAGAGTTCCTATTTTATGATAGATAATATCGTCACACAAGACTGCATGCTCTATATTAGCAAAGTTAAAAATGATTCAATTTGCATAAAAAAAACATTCTAAATTGGCACAAGACATATTAACCTAACATTATATATAGCACATCAAAACAGAATGATTTTTTATTTTTCATTGACCACATCAGATTTTAAATATCAGCTGCCCGAAAAATGGTAATTACTAAAAGATATAACCTGGAACACCCTAATATAAGTAACATTTCATACTAGAACAATCAAGTTTCAAAACTATTCCAGCATAATCTCACCAGCAAAACTCATTAATCAATCCCTATTAAGAAAATCCATATCAGCTAACTACAGTACAAGATTTCCTCTACATGGAGGTCATCCTCCATGTAAATTGTGAGATTCAATATTTCTTGGATCTCACCTGCTCTTTAAGTTTCAATATATTGTTAGGAACCTTCGAATCAACTCTTATTTATTGTATCCTTAGTTGCACGAAGAATGAGCAGGATGATTCACAAAAGACGGCCCAATATGGTTTTTACATGAAATTTAAGGGCTAAACACATAGATAAGTCAAATACGAGACGAGATTCCTAAATCTCTCTTATTTTCTCTTTTTCTTCTTCCTTGCATATGTTTGCAAAGAGAAGTCCAAATTTCTTCCTTGAGATTAGTGTGGAAGCTCCCATCCTATTTAGGAGAGCACTCCTTACTCGGGAGCGCACCCATTTTGGAAGCCCCCTGCAACTAATAACGTATCACACACTGGACGCTTTTCTAAGGTTCTTTCAATTAAGTAATTCCATTCCCCCAAATCTGTAATCGCTATATAACAAAGTGAATGTGAATGACAGCTGGATCTATAAACTAGCAAAATCACATGTGCAACCTGCGAATACGCAAATCTCCATGCAAATAATACCTGAAACTCTCAAGTAAAAAGTAACTATTAAATGGGAGTTTGCGAAAACGAATACCCTGATAACCAATCAAAAGAGCACCCGACTTTGAAAGTCCCTGCAACTAAGAATGTATCACACACTGGATTCATTTCTAAGGTCTTTCAATTAAGTAATTTCATTCCCACGAATCAGTAATCGGCTATATAACAAGTGAACAAAAACATTTATGTTGACCATCTATGATTGCAAGTAGGGCTGTAATCAAGCAGAAGCCGAGCCGAGTTTTGAAGTGCTCAGGCTCGGCTCGCAAGAAATATGGTTGGCTCGAGCTCGAATTGAATCACTAATGTTAAGCTCGAGCTCAGCTCGAGAAATATTTTAATGGCTAGAGCTCAGCTCGCGTGGGCTCGAAAATCACGTGCTGGCCATGTGCGAGTGGGGTGAGTGGGCAGTGCTTGCATATATAAAAGATTCTGTCTCAAGAAGTTTTCTAAAACAACTGATGTGGGACTTACTCTCTTACTGAAGAAAGGATGGGAAGTGGGAACACTTCTTCATATTTACTTGTAACTTGTGAGTTCCACAAGTCCCACATCGCCCAACTACATGTTCAGTTACCCTTCCTTTTCCTACACGACTCCTCATCCCTATTTCCCCAGGTGCATGAGCCTCCTAATTCTGCCACTTGGCAGTAGGGTACATACATATGTATGATGTTTATGATGTACGTGTATGTATGCCATATAGGTCGCGAGCTCATTTGAGTCAAGCAATTGGTAGCTCGAGCTCGGCTCATTTATTTAACGAGTCAAGAATTCTGGCTCGAGCTTGTTCATTTAGCAACCGAGTCGAGCTTTACTCGAGCCGAGCCTCAAGCCGCCTGTGAGCCGCTTGGCTCATTTACAGCCCTAATTGCAAGTATAACAGCTGGATCTATAAAATAGAAAAATCACGTGCGCAACCTGCTAATACGCAAATGCCCATGCAAATAATGCTTGAAACTCTAAGTAAAAAGCAACTACAAAGGTAACGTTACTTTTAAATGGGAGTTCGCAAATTCTGGTTCAATGAATGAATACCCTGATAACCAATCAAAAGAGCGACCGTGCATCCAAAATAGGACAGGCTTCACATATTGTGCACACAACGCATTTACTGCATGAATTCATGGGGCACAAGTAAAGATCAAATAGGTACTCATGGGCCACAGAACAGCTCATATGCGCTGATAAAGAACCCCAAACATATTTATGAGTGAGGTTCTGGTCCAGTATTTACAATACGAAAGAGAGCCATACACATTTCTTTGGTTCCAATGTGGGATCAACTTAGAAACAAGAAAGCTCAGGTTCTCACACTTTCCATATGAACTGTCCCTGGTGCTTGGACATTTTAATGTCAAAATCAACCAACAACTCTATATTGCATTAAGTACATAGACATGTATGCACGCTACCGAGCCACACTCTCGGTCCTCTAGTTTGCTCCCACTCCCGCTTCATAGTCAGTTACTTAGGTTAAAATAGCATAGAAAGAGGCAGTTTGACATAACACGCAGCCTTTGCACCAAATCCATTTCCATTTGAAAGAAAGAACCACGATCCTTTTACCATAATGTACCAAGACTTTGCAGAAGAATTCTGATAATATTGCCCCCCCGTCCCCAACAGAGCTCCAATACACTTCTGTTAGCTACATGTTACAATCCTAACAAGTCAAATAGAATTCCATAGAGCATTTATGTTATTGAGAAAACCTGAGCTCTTCCAAGAGCAAATGTGGGAATAAGCACCTTTCCTCCATTGGCAATGCATTTATGAACCTACAATAGATAACAATGACAAGGAAAAAAACATGAGAGCATTCCAAAGTACAAAACAAAAAACCACATCTTGAAGTGCATGCAAAGACAAACTCTGTGAAAGATTGTAGTAGCAAAAGGTTTGATAAGGACGGGAAAAAGTAGCATTAAGAGTTCAACAGCACACAAAAACCAATAAGAACATGACACATAGCAAAAAAATCCATCATCGAGAAAACGATCACAAGCTGTAGACACAACTTCCATCTTAATCATATAAACCAGTTCTCTACCATAGCCTAAGTGCGCTTTTCAAATCAAAAACACCCAAAAGAATCAAAGATAAACAAATTGGGAGAATGCAGAGAGACAGCCTTGAAGAACAGCTCCACAAAAAATGAAAAATTAGCATCAGTCGTGCATAATAAATAAAGAAAACTCAAAAGCCATTTAAACTTCATAGTGCTGGAAGTAGGGATGGCCATTTACCCCGATCCAATCCCCTCCTACCCGTTTTCTGCTCCGAACAAGTAGGGGATCAGGTTTTTTTTTTTTTTTTTGGGAATCCAGTAGGATGTTTTTTTTTCAAAAATTCGGGGAATAGGTAGGGGACGGGGTTGAGAATGTCCCCACCCCGAATCCCCATATATATATTGGTTTCACCCAAATAAAAGATTGACAATGGAAGTTCATCTTCAAGTTTTGTTATCTTGTATTCTTGACTCGTGGGTACCAGTGTCCCTGCTTCCCTTAACTTCAAATGGTAACTTAATTGGCGTTAAAGCACAAAATGAAAGATGAAAGTAAAAATATGGCAGCACCCAGGAAATTATGGTGTCAGATTTTGCGCATCCTCTTTTATCCTTTACTGTATGTTAATGGCTTTGAATTTCAGCTATTTTTTTGGAACTTCAGTCTTAATTAAACTGTTTGAGTTGGTTTTTGTGTTAACGTTTGGATCCCTGATTCTCCGTGGGAATCCTGTTCCCCGTATTGGGGTAGGGATGGAGGTTAAAAAAAATTCCCCCAAAACCCATATCAATCCCCATCCCGCCTCGTTACTGTCCCTAGCTGGAAGTGAATCTCGTTTGATTAGAATAAACAAAACCCCACAATCAGGGGGAGTAAGATGAAAAGATGAAACTGTCAAGTGCATTCTGCATACAGCTTTAAGAAATTCCTTCTCCCGAGCATATCTTGAATCACGAACAGTTGTTGCATATGTTGACCTGCAAGATTATCAGAGGCAAAACTATCATGTCTGTCAGTGAAACCTCAAAAATTGTCCAAACAGAACGTTGTTTTACCAAACAGGAGGATACGGAATTTCATAGAAGGAAGGATGCTTCAGATTTTGAGCGTACAATTATATATAGACCTAGTCCGTACAATTTCATCAATCGATATTCTTTAGAGGCAACATGGATCTCACAAGTATTTTTACAACCTATAGAAGATCCCTATCACAACAACTTGCAAGGCGACACAATAAACATACCAATAACATACATTTTGTACAGCACGCTTATTAATGGCTTCTGGTCAAGGGCTATAAAGTGTGATTGACAATGAGCACTACAAATACAATATGCTTCTTACTCTGTTATAAGGAGGTCCAACTGTAGTCTGTCAATTTGAGCAGCTCCAAGATGTCTATCTGGTGTCATATTATAGTCTCCTGTATACACCATAGCAGTATCTCCTACTTTTGCATAAAACATTGCAGCTCCAATAACCTAAAACACATCGCTAAAAATTTGTAACTATAGTGAGCCAGTGGGATGACCAAAAAAATAGAATCTTTTTTTAGAAGACCAAATATATAGGACAGTGATAATGTCACCAAATATATAGGACAGTGATAATGTCAAGACAGCTGATGTAATCTCTCACTTTTACCCTCGGGTGATTTTCTCTCTCTAGTGGAAACCCATTTCTCCTCAATTCTCCATCTCCTCTCTGCTCTCTGATTCTCTTTCTTTGATTTCACCAAAGACTAACCCCCAAAAAGATGAACCCCCAAGCTATCACCACCAGAACCCCCTCTGCAACATCAAGACATTGTCGCATGTCCTTATTCTCTCATGGTATTAATTTGCCACCACTTTGCTATCTTTACCCTTTGCAACTACCTGTTTTTATTGGACACCTACATCGATTAAACTGAAGGAAGAGCCTGAGTGATGGGTTCACTGATGGCATTGTAATTGCTTAATTCAAAGATCACCGACGACAATGTTTGATTCGATCAGCAACGTCTGTATTGGGTGATCAAAAGATTTCTAGAATCCCTCCTCTACACATTGGTCTTTTGGTGGAATACGGCTGGAGAGAGAGAGAGAGAGAGAGTGTTGGGGG
>JAXBDA010010125.1:0-11140 GCA_036023075.1 Gaultheria prostrata
TTGCTAACGGAAGGGGTGTCGGGGATAACGGAAAATACTTGAGGGGGTGTCGTCGTAGGTTTATTTAGTTTAGGGGGTGTCTTGTTCCATTTCGTATAGTATAGGGGGTGTCCAGGTGATTTACCCTTAGTGAAAATTCGATACTAAAACTGCCTATATTGAATCCCACAGGTTGAGGTGACATGTTAACTAGGAAAACAATTGAAAAATTTTCATAACCAGCTTATAGAAGATAAAAAATTTCGGTGTAATTATCCTATAGAATCAGTAATTAAGGCGCTCTTGTAATACAACACAACTAACAAACTGTTCAAAAATGCCACAACACTATGATTCAAAGAAACCGAACAAAAGCTGAATAGCCGTGAATAAACTTCATGAGGTTTTCATCGTCGAGTTTGTGCCACTGTAAATGGGGAAAAAGGTAGGGGCTACTGCAGGCACAATCAATCAAACAGACCAGCTCTAGTATGTCATGCAATTATACGAATATGAAGCGATCATGATCAAAATCATGAAAGAGTTTCTCTACTTGAAGAGAAGAGGAGCATACCTTTCAGGCTCCATGGAAGGCTACAATGAAGGGAAGTAAAGCTTTTCTACAAATTCTCCCACTACTAAGTAAGTAAAAGAAAAGGCAAAAAAAAACAGTGAAATACAGGAACCCAGATGCATCCAGAACAAAAAAAAAAACCTGAGATTCTTGTCCCAACTTCCATGATCAGAAATACTACATCTTCTGAGATAGAGCTTCGCCGCGTTCGTGCTCATGCTGGTCTGATTCACCGCGTTCTCGGTGATGGTGTGTTCGTTGCCGGAGGTGGAAGTGGAGAGGGAGGGGGGAGGTGCTGCCGGAGGTGGTGGTGGTAGCCGGTGGTGGTGGATTTCTGGGTGGTGGTCGTCGGCCGTCGCTCACCCTTTCCCCCTTCCTTTCTCTGTATAGATCGAACAAATTAGTTTTGAGTTCTTCGAATTTTTTAATTTAATTTGGGTAATTCTATTTGCAACCACCTTTTAGCTAAATACAACCATCAAAAATCTTAAAATCAAAATTTGAAATTGTAACCCAGTTTTGGATAAATACAACCAACAAATTTCCCAAATATTCCCAATCTACCCATCCCCTTCGTTTTTGGTCGTCCGCCATTCGGACTCCCAGTATTGAATTTGATCAGTATTTTCGGATATGAATGTTTGAAATATGAACCTTAATTCGGATTTTAAAACATGAATTATATGTTTGAAACTAATAGATTTAATTTCTCACCGTATGCTTCATTTTTGAATCCGAAATTGTTTTAAAGATTCACTGTATGCTCCATTGGTGTTTCAAAGTACGAGAGTAGTGGACCTAATGGTTTTCAAACATATTCATGTTTTACAATCCGAAGTAAGCTACATATTTCAAACGTTAAATGATGAAAACATTGTGCAAATTCAATACTGGGAATCTGAATTTTGGACGACGAGAAATACAAATGAGGGACAACATAGTCTTTGTACATTAGGGTATTTTTGTCCAAATTTTGTTAAATTTCACGTGGTTGTATTTAGCTAAAAGATGGTTGCAAATAGAATTACCCATTTAATTTTGCTTTGGTTAAATAGTTTCCACGTCAACCTATGTCATGCCCCTAAAAACGACGTCATTTTCATTTTAAGTACTCTTGGGTCTTGCAATGACGATTTCTACCTATCGACCGTTATTTAATGATCCGAAACATTCTTCTTGTATAAATTATTATAACACATATGATGTACGAATATCTTGTAAATAAAATACATAATAGTACTAAATCTAAATGAATTTCTAGTTCTTAAAATGGATTTGGATACATTGAATTATATCATCTTCCATACCTACAACTCTTGGGTACTCTAACTATATTTTCTATCTATCCATGTAATATTTTAATGATCTAAGACATTTATATTGTAGAACGCGGAAAAATACACATCATGTAAAAATTTCATAATAATTGAAAATGAATTAGTAATTGATCTGAATGAATTTATGTTTCTTGAAATAGGTTTGGTTATACTGAATCAAAACCATAATAGGATTAACCGGTTTTTTCTTGATCTCGTGTTTGCCCAAGAAACGACGACGTCATGGCGAAACTCTCTCTCCCTCTCCCATTTACCCTGTACTCATTTCCCGTCTCATCTCCGACAACGGGGAAACTATAAAGAAGAAAAGAGGGAGGCCGCCGCCGCCGTCAGGATCGGGGTCGATTTCACCGACCCAAAAGAAGGTTAGAGACCGGCAGCGTCGCTGTGGTTGGAAGCAGAAGTTAGCTCCTCTTGGTGAATTATGCGTATCGTTAGTTGAATTTCAGTTTTGTGCTTCACTTGCAAATCTAATGCTTCATCAACCACTGATGAAGGACTGCTAAAATGGTTAAAGCAAACTTGTTTGAAGCTCCTATCTATATTACGATCTGCACCAAATTAGGGCCGTCGAAATTCCGTTACGTAAACGGCCGTTGCGTTGTCCATGGACGTAGTAGTGTTAAAGCCAATTATTTTAATTGCTGAATACTTTACAGAATCGAAAGCTTATTATCCATGGATGTAGTTGTGGTTGGTCATTTAATTTCTTATGTACTCAGGGAATTTTCTATTGCAGCCGTGAAAGTTGGGAACTTTACTTCGATAATCATTCTGTCAGTGAATTTTTGCCAGTCAACTTGCATATCTGTTTGTAATCTCATCAATCTGGACAATTTTGGCCTCTATGCTCAAGTTCTATTGTTTGTAACAATTCTAAATCCTGGTCTAGTCTGCGGATACCCCTCCCGTCTTAGATTGCTAGTCCATCTTTTCATTCTAGGATGTCTTAAATTATTAATCCTCTTTACAAATGCAAAGTATTTTTTATTCTCAATACCATCGTTTGCGACTGGCTATTAATCTACTCAAAAGTGATAATGAAGGGCTGATATTGGGAAGTAATTGCCTTTCAATTTGAACTTGTATCCAATCACTAGATTTCTCTTTCTTAGACGGCTAAGATTGTGGGATGAAGGAAGTGTTTGTTTAGTGTTTACTGTTGCAATGTGCAGAGGGAGTCGGTACTGCCCTTGCGTCAAGATTCTTGTTGTTTTCAAATGCTTGTTATAAAATATCAATTCCTATTTCAATTACTGTCTCTCTTTATCTATGGATATGAGCAACTGAGTTTACTGTAGTTATCCCAGGGCTGTGATTAGTTCTGATATGTGTTTTAATTTTATGCAGGGATTGAAAATGGCCTCTCTAAGCTGCTTTATTTACGTATGTTTCCTGAAATATCAAGTGCTTCTCATGTTATTGAAGTTAAAAACATGATAGAACCTGTAGGAGTCGGCCCTCAAAATTCTATTGAATTGGAGAGCATGAAGAGGGATCATAGGGTCTATGCTTTTTTAGCATGAGGTCTTACCCCATTCATTATAAAGAGATAGGGTTGAACACAGAGCTTCTTACTTGTCCAGCGAAGATGAAAGTGATCCTACAGTTCCTGGGACATTAGTCTATAAGCTGATTGCAGAATTGTATGTGATCACCGAAATCCATATACCACCATTCCAAGCTTAATTCAAAACACCTTTATCCTCTTGAATTTCAATTTTGTCTTCTACTGACAGAACTATGTTTCCATATCAGCATATTTTAGACAAGGCCTTCCTATATATTCCGCAAAGGCGGTGCGATTTCTAGCGGGACATCCCAGGTCCCCAATTGGAATAGGAAGTGATTGAAGATATGAGTTTGAGGCTAGTCATGAGCGCACTGACAGCGCGTTCCTATGGACATATACCTCACCACAATTTTCAATGGCTCAGATGAGTGTAACAATTCATATGTGAGTGGCTTAGATTTCTTTTGGTTGGACAAAAGACTGGAGGAAGTCAAAGGTAGAAGAAAGAGAGAAACAAGACAGCTTCCCCATTAGTTCTTTGTGGGAAGCAAAGTAGGGGAG
The DNA here is from genome assembly GCA_036023075.1 of Gaultheria prostrata. Taxonomy (NCBI): domain Eukaryota; kingdom Viridiplantae; phylum Streptophyta; class Magnoliopsida; order Ericales; family Ericaceae; genus Gaultheria; species Gaultheria prostrata. The sequence continues at coordinate 3,965 of JAXBDA010010125.1, forward strand.
GAAGGAAAAGATGGGGTAAATCTCACGGGTCTAGCAAAATCAATTTCACAGGAAAAATTTAATTGGTTTACTACGTTTTATCTTTTCTTCAGCTTTCTCATCTTTAACCAACACCCATATGCAATTATTGAAGCGGATATGTTTAAACTGAAGTAACTCCTTTATGCTCAATGGGAGAGGCAAGGCTTCTTTGCCTTCCATATGAAGGTTTGGACGTTTATCTTCTCCTTTCTTGTATAGATACTTGTCAGCTTATGCATATTTTGTATGGCGTGGGCTTTGTTGCAGCATATGTCAACATGGCTTACCATTCGAAAAAGTGAATATATTTTAATCTTATGATTCTTATCACTGGAAAACTTAAGATATGGTAACCTCAAGCAAACTTAACATTATGTCATGAAGATGCCATGTTCGAATTCCTGAACAAAATGCAGCCGTAGTTAGTTCTATTTCTCAATATTCCAAGTGTTCGTCATTTTTCAGTGCCTTATTTCAAAACTAATTAGCTTGAGATGGCTTTCTCATGCATGTCAGGAGAATCGACTGCAGAAGTTCAAGCTTCCAGAACCTGTTCTTCGCATAGATGGAATCCTGCAAATAGAGCTGTTGGGTAGGTTAAAGAGTGATTCATTTGCCAGTTTATACTATATATGGTTAGTTTGTCAAATCTTTATCTCCTGTTATTGTTACCCGTTCTTTTTGTTGAATGACTTCTAGTTACGCTGTCGGCAACATTCCCTAGTGCATGGTCATGTTAGATTATGATGCTGTAATTTTCAAGGTGTGGCTTTGCCTTTGGGCTCATCTAAAGAAGAAACTCATGGAAAATATAAAATCTCTCACCTGTATGAATAGGATACTTGTATAAAATCTCTCACCTGTGTGGCTGGTATGACTTGTAGAAGCAATTGTGTCTTATTGCCTAAACAATAGTTCCCGTTTATGTGAGGCTACATCCTCTAGGCTCATCTAATGAAGGAATTTGTGTATCAATATTTATACCTTCCACGTGAAAGCCTTGTCACAGACCATGGCTAGGCTCGAGTAGGTATTCCAATGTAAAACATAAAAACAATAAAGAAGACCAAGGCCTCTGAGGAGAAGAGTTATAACTCTAAAAGCAGGCTGTCAGGACAAAAAATCTTATAGCAAGGGGCATCCCTTACTGGGGCCATTTCTTGGCTTTGTTGATTTTTTTACGATCGTTACTATGAATTGGACATCCAACCCAACCCACTGAATACCTATTTCAAAAATAATTGAACATCCGGTCTGACACCCAACCCAAAAAATCAACCCAAAATTCAATCAATTTTTTAAGCCCCATAGGCCGAACTTCCTTTGGTTTGGCAAGCCCATATCCCAAACTTACATTTTCGTGTATTGTATTTTTATGGCACTATAATTTTCAGTATTTATTTTTAGAGTGTCTGTTTAAGGTGTGAAAAGGAATTGTTTCAATATGTATTTTTTATATTTTTGAGTGCGGTAGCTTTTACTCAAGAAGTATTGAACATATTGAAGAAGTTGGATGCTGCAAGTTTGGCTCGAGCATTTCAAGGCTCTCTGCTAGCAAAATATATTTGCTGGAAATTTTATTTGAGCAAAACATCCAGCCAAATAGCCCGATTTCAGCAACTGTAAAATCTGAGCGATTAGGTCATTTTTGATAACCACAACAGCTATATTTCGAGCCCTGCGTTTTCTCTCTCCGAAATACCATCATTGAATGCTAGGGTTCATGAACTTTGAAGTTTCGTGAAGGCTTTCAAATGCCATGAGATCAAGATCATCTTCAAAGGGTTTCCCCGTTCATATTCAAATCAACGTTTCTCTATCCAAAATGTTTATGGTCGAATATCGGCACGTGATATCCACGCGGAACCCAAAAATTTCCCTAAGATTACCCTTCCACTGCCCTTAGGGGCAGTTTTGGTGGGAAAAAAAAAACCACCAATTGATTTCGCTTTCAAATAAGTCAGAAGTTGCACACCAATTATACTAGGTCAACTGGTCAATTACTTCTGCGTTCTACAAGGATGTGAGGAGTTTGAATCTTACCATCTACGTCTGATTATTAAGTTATTCTCCTTTTTTATTAAATGAAATTATTTTCTACCTTTAATGGGGCTATTTCTTGCGTTGAGTTTATAGTAATTGTTGATATTTTCAGCTAGATGTTATTTTAATTTTTATACATATTCTTCCATCAATTGTAATAAAATAAAAAGTAAGTTAGAAATTTTTTTATCGTCAAAAAGATTATTCATGAAACTCGATCTTCTCTGTTGATCTCTCTCTCTCTCTCTCTCTCTCTCTCTCTCTCTCTCTCTCTCTCTCTCTCTCTCTCTCCGTCTTCCTCTTTTCCTCCTCTTTTTTCTTTTTGCAGGTGGCGGCCATGGACTGCACTGGTGGTGGAGTGAAGGTCTTCGATGGCGCATGGAATCCAGGCGTTTGGCTCTCCTCTCAAAGGGAGGAAATAAAATGGGACGGATGGAGTTTACATTAGCAAATGATTGTTCAATTCATAAGTGGTACATATATATATCAGCGAGGGCACCCGAAAGGATACATTTGAAGGAAAAAGAGTAAAAAACAACACATCAAGCTAGGCAACAAAAATCACACGCAATTAAACTTGCCTTCTGATGGAACAACTTCTACTGATGGTACTTTACTATATTCGAAGCTTCCTTGTGATTCAATCTCTTCTCCATGTGTTTTCTTGTACTGGAAATACAACACCGTGTAGCTCATGAAATAAACCATTTTCACCATGCCCCCAAAAACCAACGCGAAAATGGCGCAAATAATCTGGGTCGATACCTGTTTCCAATTCGGATTACCTTTAAAACTCATACTAATAATCTCTGCCACTATCATGTAGAGAAAATGTAGTCCAGCCCCATGTCGTCTCTTCCCCTTAACAAGTCTTGCAGCTTTTCCAAATGCCTCAAGTCCATAACAACTTTTTTCGATCACTGAAATCAGCAAGGCAATATCCCAAACGACGACCAAGTACATTCGGAAAATGAAGGCGAAAAACCTAACTGTCGTGGCGATGGGTTTCAAGATAAGAAGGTGATCCATAGATAGTATACTCAGAGAAAACAACAAAGCCAAGAAAAGGCCGATGTAACCTGTCTCGAAAAGTTTTACATAGAACGAAGTGACTAATGTTCTTAAAAACAACTTTGGGATTCTTGAAAAAAAATCTTGAAAAGACATGTTCTTATTGCTGTAAGCTACCATGGATGCGAGAATCATTGTGACCATGGAAAAGAGGGAGATTGCTATGGAAGGCAGCAAATATAGGAGTTCAAATCCTATGATGATTTGAACATCGTTCGTGATTTTTTTGAACGAATCAGTGAAATTTGATGCGTTGGGGTTCGAAAGATTGAGAAGGGTTTCTTGGGTGACTAAGTGGCTGATTGAGGGCTTGGTGGAGAGGGACTTGGTGAAGAAGAGGAGGGAGTTTAGGAGGATGGTGATTGAGGTTATGGTGGCTATGAGCCTCCCATTTTTGGATATTACCTTCATGGACTCCCTTAGAATTCCTAAGAATCCAAGAGTCTCATAACCCCCCATTGCAATTCTCAAAACTATCCTGAAAAGTTCTGAGTTATTTTAGCTATATATAAGTTGCTTTGATCTCAGAGAAGTGCATCCCCACCATTATATAGAGGAAAAACATTTACAATAGATGGACGATGTAAACACTAACTTATATTAATGTATGGAATGGAAAAATCACCCCGTATGACGTTATATGAAAGATCTTCTATGAGAATTGTGGGAGCGGAGGGTGTGCTGTGCAGGAATGAACAACAAACGTCCTATGCAGTAGGTTTGGGGCCCACTCCCGGTGTTGTTGTTTGATTCGAATCATTCATTTTGTTCGTCTCATCGAATATGTATTCCACGTAAATATTTAGGTTGATCGGAAGTAACTATGTTTTCAAACTGCATTTTTCTTGAAAACAAAAAAGTCAAAGAAATAGTTGTTGATGATATTTTTTATAAAACTGTAAGATAATGGTCACTGATCAAATAGATACCGATATCTGATTAATCTGGATATTTAAATGGATTACATAGTGGACGAGACAAACAAAATAAACAATTCAGATCAAACAACGGAACTCGGGTTGGACCCCAAAGCCACTGTACAGCATGGATGCTATGCATTCCCGCACAACACACACCCCGCTCCTGAGAACTGTATACACAATATGGTAATTCTAAGTAGTTTACCCAGATCCTGCCGTGCAGGACTGTTGTGAGCTTTATATGGCGCGCATTACACTCTCATTAGTTGATTTTTTTGCCTTAGTCAATTCCTACATAGACCGCAACACAAGGCGACTGGAAAAGTCTATGGTTGGTGACGTTAGCCAGATTAGACCAAGTTAAAATTGGCTCGGGGAATTTCAACTTTTATTGAATTCGTTTCCAAATAACCAATCTCCTCAACAATTTTACATCGTATTACATCCTATGTAGGCAACATATCTAGAGAAAATTTGAGTGTCGGCTGTATACCACGTACCCATCTCAAATTTCGGTCGTTCAAACGTATTTTGGACGGTTCGGATTTTAAAGAGACAAAGCGGAGAGAGATAGAGGAGAGGGAGAGAGAAATCTAGGCCGTCCAGAACACTTTTGGATGGCCGAGATGTGTGTTCAGGCACCACGTGTGCGCTATCCTATTTGCACCCAAAATTTTCTCATCTACGAGGTAAATTTGTTATAAAACTACCGTCATCTACAGTAGGTCATTTATAGGGTCGGTTCTTTGCTAGTTTATTTGTCTATCGTATGAAGCTATTTTTTGGATTGTGTCGGTTCTTTGCTAGTTTATTTGTCTATCGTATGAAGCTATTTTTTGGATTGTCTGAATTGGAATTGATATAGTGCCCCGTAAAATAACTTCTTGAATGTAATTCTCTTACTGTTTAGAAATAAAAAGCCGTAATTTCCATCTTTACTTTGGTGCTTTGGTGGTTAGGTGTTGGGTGTGGATGGTGTGGTGACTTGAATACTTTCTTTTTTGATCGGCAAAAAGTCTATTCATGAAAAATTGATAAAGGTGCATCAAGTTTGGAGAAGAGGGATGGGGATTCTAACCAAAGGTTGGAGGAATTAAAACACACATAGAACAAAGCCATAAAACACCTAAAGGCCTTAGCTAAAGTAGGTCATACCAAATACATCAATGAAGATCAAAAAGCATGGGTGGGCCAAGCCCAAAACATCCAATGGCCAAGCCCAGAACGAGCAACCCCCCTATACAATAATGAGCCCCAAAACCTTAAACAAGTGGCCCAAACCCAACACAAAAGAACCCTAGCCAAAAACAGCAACCACCCAGCAACACCTGCAGCCCAGAACACCACCAACAACCACCGTCAACAGCCGCAACCACCATCAACCAATAGGCCCGGAAACCGCTCACATCTAGCAATGATAACCGGCGGCAGCCGAAACCACCAACCGGCGGAGGGAGGAGGCCCAAAGGCTTCAACCAGCGCTTACCGCCACCTAGCCGTTAAGCCACGAACTGTTTCACCCAACAGAGGAACCGGCGGGAGCCAAACACGCTGATGAAGATTGGAACGACAAAGGTCGGGGAAGGAAGAGAAGAAGGCCAGAACTTCAACACCACCAAACGAGCCACCCACCCATGTGAAAAAGCCCACGTACACCGCGGCGTACCCATCGAAGTGTTCGAACTCCGGAGACGATCACCAGATCGGCCCTCACAAACGGCTATACGTATCTGATGACGCGATTTCCGGCGCAGCCCGACGAAGCACCTGCAAAACAGAGTTAAACTAAGGACACCGGTGTGGTGTTAGCCAACCAGCCTCTGATGCCTAAGTCAGTCTTTCGTGTGATAGAACTGAGTATTGTTCAAGTATGGATCACCAGAACAACGTACCTGTGCTGCATTACTTGGAGTCGTTTTTATAGGCTAACGGAGTGATTGAGTCCTTGTAGGACTTGAACTTTCACCAACGCTTATCTTATTAACGCCTTTAGCTTATTGGAAGCCTCACATTCCTGAACGAAATAGGACTTCCAATACCCTTAGGAGTATTACAGATAAGCCACCGGGCTTTGCGGGTTTTATCTTGATCTTGTAAAGGGAAGAGTTTGAATCTCTATCGGACTTCTAAACCCCTTGGGGTTGTCTCCCCTGTTAGGACTAGCTGTCCTCGTCCTCCTAATAGTTCAGGTCTGGTAGTCCGAGCTGCCCTTCCACTGCTGAGCTGTGCCTGCTGGTTTCGGTGGTGTCCCTTTACTCCCCAGTCCTCGGGATGCTTACTGAGCTTTCCACTATTTTCCCCCTCTGCCCGAGCTCTACATACTGAGCTGGGCTTAATGAGGGCGAGCTGACCTTGTGGTCGATTTAGCCCTATCAGTATCTTTTATGAACTCTTGTAATTTAATGATGGACTTCTTTGTTAAAAAATGTACAAACACATGACCAAATTAGTCATCTATTTTCCCCACTCACCATTATCCAAATCTGGACCTCCACCCAATAGTATTAAATACTAATAAAAACTTCAAATTACTAATCAATTTTCCCCCATATATAACAGTAATAAGGGTAATATCTTCACACCCTTTATCTTATAATTGTACTTACTATTTTATTTTTCCTCTTATTTTTTTAGGAGTTTTTTCCATTTTTATCCCTTCAACTATTCGTGTTTTTTCTACTTAGTCCCTAAACTATTGATTTGACGATTTCATCCCCTAAACTATGCACATGTTTTCTATTTCGTCCTTATATATATTATCAATTTAACGATTTCATCCCCTAAACTACTTGATTTTAACCGATTTCATCCCCCAAATAGGAGTTAAAAAAGGATCAAATAAGTTGCAAAACAGGTGGTTTAAGGGACGAAATCATCAAATTGATAGTTTAGGAACGAAGTAGAAAAAATGTGCATAGTTTAGGGGATATAATCGTCAAATTGATAGTTTAGGGACGAAATAGAAAAGGGAAAATTTCAAAAAAAAACCCTGAACTTTGCACTCAATGTCTCAAAACCCCCTGAACTTAATGAAACTTCAAATTACCCCTCAAACTTTCACTCCGTTAATCAATTTACCCCCCACCGTCTACTTCTGTCAAATGGGTAACCGAAATCGCTG
>JAXBDA010010126.1:0-11138 GCA_036023075.1 Gaultheria prostrata
TTTCGGCTTCTAACGTTGAGAATGAAGAATGTATTCTGGAGAATGGGTTTTGAGAAACCAGCGCCCAAACACCCACAATCCTAAAATCAGAAGTTGAAAATGCAATTCTACGTCGCCCAAACACCCTTTTGGTACCAAAAAAAATCGAGGTATCTCTTCCGGAAGAGTTTAAATTCTTTTCACCCGTGGTGGAAATCGTCAATTTTATAAATCATAATATAATTTTTAATATATTTATTAATGTCTGGTCAAGTTTATTTTTTGCTTGAGTATTTTAATTTGTAAGTCCAACCAGATGAACAATTGAGATTACAACAAAAAAAAGTCCGGTGGAACCCATAGGTGGTACGGGAAATCTCACCTCTAGCTTTGGGAACCCAACTTATTGAGAAAACATAATTATTACTTATACTTTTTTCAACATTCCAATGTTGCCTGTTGATGGGAGGTTTTTTGAAATTCTAATATATTTAAAGTAAAAGAAGGAGGGGCAAATGGAATATTATATTTTTAAAATGGATAATTATTTTTGGATATTCCAAAATGGAATAGGGAACCATCTTTGCGGGATGGAGGGAGTATTGATGTTTTTGTACTCTACATATATCATGTTAGACCAAAAGGTCTACTGTTTACTCCCTTTATTCCCTTCGTCCGATTTTTTTTGTCATATTTGGATTTCAATGCAATTTTTATACTGTTAATATCTTCATATCTACGATATTTTTATAGATTTAAAAAAATTTGTATAATAGAACTAATTGAGATCTATCAAATAAAATAAGTAACTACATTACAAATGAAAGTTATGAACAATTTAAAAATTACTTTGAAAGCCATACATGACGAACAATTTGGGACAGAAGGAGTATCTTCTAATTTATTGTTTTTTGATCTATAATTGGGCCCACTTTAGCTTTATTCCAAAAAAATCAAATAGGCCAAAAAGTTAGCTATTATGAAAATTGAGACAGTCAGTCTCTTATAATTCATCACATAAAAAATTATAAAAAACTAAAAAAACTCCCTCAGTGAAACACCCACTTCATATCGGCAGCCTCCATCGTTGTGGATTCGTGGGGAAGACAAATATGAGTAAGTGGAGGGTGTCAACTGTGAAAGTGGGCTTAAATATAGCCGTTCCTGAATCCCCACTCACGGAGGGGTAGTAGGACAAAGGGTTGCTGCTGTGCAGCGGGTGCACAACACCTGCTGTGCACCATCCGAGCCGTCCATTGCTCGGATGGACGGCCCAGATTTCACCTCGGCACCCTTATATCCGAACCGTTGGTTGTCGTGCGTGCAAGATGAAATCTGACGGCTCGGATGGCGCACAGCACCTGCTGTGCATGGGGCTGCACAGCAGCAACCCCAAATCCGTATTTTTCAAGCGTGGGCCCCGTCGTCTATTCTGCCGTAATATTTGTTCCTTTCGCTTTCAACTTTTTTGTTAATGGGATGGATAAAGGAGGGGGGTTAACGCGGGGATTCTAGAAATCACATCATTAGCAATGGCAGCTGTCTAGTGTGGGGGACGCAAGGGGATCCCATGTGCCGTTAATTATGTGTAATTTGTCTTACCTTATCTTCTTCTTCTTTTTGTTTTTTTGTTTTACCAATAAAATTAAATTAAAATTACTGAATACATTCAGACTGTTCAAAATATGATTGGACGGCCGTGGAGTGCACAACACGATGCATAATACCCAGGTGCACAACACCCAGCCCAAGTCCATATTTTCATACGTTTGGGCGGGATTAAGTGGCCCCAATATCAAATTATTGTCGAGGATAATTGATCCATTTTTGGGAATGATAAATCTGGTTGAAACAAGTCAATTAACTACCGCGATAATTCTATTGGTGTTTTCACCATATCTTCATTTATTTGGGAGAGAGAAAGCATAGGTCATACTATTGTCCAATTGGAGAGACAATTATGAACTTTTATGAGTTGTAATTATCAAACTTTTTTTAGTTGTAATTATCATCCATCTACTATAAGTAGTCCTACAAAATGAGTCTACTGTAGAAGAGGTAAGGACAGAAAAAGAAATTACGGCTTTGCCCTAGATTCATTTGAAATGTTTATTTTTATTATATATGGTGGGGCCCCTTAAAGAAAAGGAAGGACAAAATGGTAAATGATGCATTGGGTGGTGATTTAATCACACTTGGATTTTATCTAATGAGAAAGAGTGTGATTTTATCAAGTGCGTGATTTTATGAGATTTTCCATAAAATCTAACGGAAAACTCGGCCTAAATAAGGGAGTTCAAACTATTTATTTTTGGAATCTAAATAAAGGAAAGAGAAAAGCTGAAAATCAGGAAATATTTGCTCTTTTCATGTTTGATATGTAATTTAAGAGGAAAAAAGAAGGAAAATACTAAATGAAAGATATTTTTCTAATTTCTTGTACATTTTGTTCAAATTTTCTCCCTTATCATTCTCTTTCTTTCTTTCCTTATTTATGTGTTGCCAGGTTTTACTTTCTTTCTTTCCTTATTTATGTGTTGCCAGGTTTTACTTTCTTTCTTTCTTGTAAAATAAAGCAGAATATAGCTCTTTCCTTACTCATTTCCTTTTATTTTCTTTACAAAGCCAAACATAAGAAGGAAAAAGAAACATGTTTTTGTTGTACTTCCCTCCTTCCTCTCTTTTAATTGAAGCCATAAACAAAATGCGATAGTATTCGCTACAAAATCTAAATTATCGGTAATTGAAATTTTGTTTTGAAAATACCACAATCTGAACTTTTCGGAAATCAGATTTTTGAGGTAATTCTTAGCATATAGAAATAATAAATTATGTGAAATCTACTTTAAAAAAATGAGTAAATATTTAAAATTTTGAGTTTGAAATTATAGTAGACACGCAAGAAAAAATGTTTCAAACACACATGGATCCAAATTCGTTAAATGTACGTGATTACCACGTGAATATGAAATTCATGCGCATGGGACATTACATCTCTGTCGAGATTGTTTAGATGTTTCTATCAACTTGGGTTCCTGTAGTGACATCAATTGTAGACCATGTAAAATTTTCATTTGGGATCGAAATCGTACAAATTTTCAGAAATATTGAGCACATTATTAAGCATATTATGGGATTGAAACCGTTCAATTTTTACATGAGTGATCTACTTAACAATTCAGAAATTTTTTACCATTTCGATCCCAAATATAAATTATAGAGGATCCACAATTAAATTCAGTACAAAATTTAATAACTTATGCAACTATGAAAAATCTCAAATTCATTCCTAACAGTTGCCCATCTACTAGTCTACCACTCCCATTTATGAAAAGTGGTAACCAAATTAATGAATGGCACTCTCGATGTTCTTAACAAAATAGGTGACAACGACGTCAATTCACCACTCCGCGTTGTCACCGTCTTTTCCGGTTACCCCGCCTCGTCGTCTTCCTCACCACCTCAACGGCTTTTCCTAAACCAGCAAATCCAAACAGGACAGGACAGAGAAGAAGAAGAGAGAGAAATTCCTACCATGTCTTCCCGTTTTACCCTTCCCAATTCTCCAAATTCCCAACTCCCCTACCCCAACCCCCTCCGTTCCCTCGTCGGCGGCAACCACACCTCCGCCCGCTTCTGCTCCCGCTAAAACCCTAACCTCTCTCTCTCTCTCTCTCTCTCTCTAAACTCCCAATTTTCCTCCTCAAATCTCAACACATACACAAAGACATACATAGATAAACAAAGTCATATACATAGACACAGCCATGGAGCCAAAGCCGAGTCTACTGAGGAACATTCTGGTGCGGGTGTTTTTGTTCTGTGTTCTTGCAATCGGGGTCCGATTCGCCTACATCATCACCCTACGAGGCGAATCCTGCGACCTCGGCGACTTCTGCTTCTTCTCTCTCCCCGATAACCTCGACCTCGTCACCGGCGTCATCCCTCGCATCTCCTCCTCCTCCTCCGCCGTCACCGTCACCGCCCCTTCCCGATCTTCTCCTTCCAAATCCACCACTCCGAAGCATAACGCCGTTAACTTTTACTCCTCCGTGTTCCAAGATCTCATCGCCAATAGCTATCTCTCTCACACTTCCAAATCACTCTGCGTTGAGACTCAAACCGGAGACGACGTCTTCGCGTTGAAGCAAATCGGCGTCTCTGACTCGATCGGAATTTCTAAGAAGGCGTCTAGGCCGTTGGTGGTTTCAGGCCAGGCGTTCCGTCAGCCGTTTGATGCTAACACGTTCGACTTTATCTTCTATGGTGGAGGCGGTATTGATAAGTTAGCAAAACAGGCAGAATTTTCCAAAGAGGTATGCAGGACGCTGAAGCCCCAAGGGTTTCTAGTCGTCCACACTGCGTCGAAAGATACGTATAGTTTCTATTCGTTCATTGATTTATTCAATTGCTGTATATTTGTAAGGTCTCGTGATGTAGATGAAAATATCCATGAAATTGTTATGAAGAAAGAGAGTGGTATTGTTAGACCTAGGGTTAATGATTTAGGGAGTAATAAGTGTTCTGTACCGGCGTATAAACGGGAATTGGTAGAGAATGCTGAGCCATTGATTAACGAAGAGCCGTTAAAACCGTGGATTACGTTGAAGAGGAATTTAATCAACATTAAGTATCTTGCATCAATGGTGGATATTGGGTTTAAGCGACGGTATGTATATGTGGATGTTGGTTCTCGTAGCTATGGCTCGAGCATTGTGAGTTGGTTTAAGAAGCAGTACCCAAAGCAAAATAAGACATTTGAGATATATGCGATTGAGGCGGATAAAGCTTTTCACGAAGAATACAAGTACAAGAAAGGGGTGACTTTGTTGCCTTATGCAGCCTGGGTGAGAAATGAGACATTGTTCTTTGAGGTGAATCAAGACCCGGGTCGAGAAAAAGAGGAGAAAGAAAAAGGGAGAGGAATGGGTAGGATTAAACCTGTTCAGTCATCGGGTAAGGTTGGTAGCGATGTGAATAAGATTCGGGGTTTTGACTTCGCGAATTGGTTGAAGAGTACTGTATCGGAGGAGGATTTCGTGGTGATGAAGATGGATGTGGAAGGGACCGAATTTGATTTGATTCCAAGGTTGTTTGAGACCGGAGCCATTTGTTTGATTGATGAAATCTTTCTGGAGTGCCATTATAACAGGTGGCAAAGATGCTGCCCGGGTGAGAGATCGTCCAAGTATGAGAAAACATACGGCCAATGCGTGAAGCTGTTTACTTCTCTCAGAGATAGTGGAGTTCTTGTTCATCAATGGTGGTGACCCGGTACCAACACTTCTTTTTTCCATTTTATCTTTTTACGTAGAATTTCCTTCCTTAATTTACAGTGCAATTGTTGCAGTTCTTCGTATTTCATTTCCTTGTAATTTAGTTTCGTTATTTATTTTACCATTGAATGAAATTCATCACTGTAGTTTGCTCCCTCCTGTTTGCTCTAATTATAGATTCTTTGCTCTAGAATTAGTGTATGTTTTTGTTATGGTGTACTTGATTGTCAATTGTGCATATGGATCTGGCATTGTTCCTTTTTAGTACGTCCTCGTTACGTTGTCTTGTTGAATTTAAGATGCAGAGGTCCCTGCCCCTTTCTCTGTTGATATGGATCATAGGAGTTCCTCTATATGAATGCTGAAGTTGGCAATGAAAAATGTTACATTATGTAAGTTTAACATTGTCCAGCCATGGATGTCGTGTATTTCTTGACAAACCAAACCAGACCGAGCCTTATGTCCCAATCAATTGGGGTCGGCTACATGAATCCTATTTTTCCATTGAGCTCTGTATAAGGCGACCTCTTCACTTAGGTTTAGTAAGCCCAAGTTTAGTATTTCTTGACAGTTGATGCAAATTACTTATTTCCAGTTGTTTAGATTTCACCATGTCCATTTTGTCTTGTCAAAAATGATGAACAACAATGATTTGTTGGTTGAAACTTGAAAGGATTGCATGCAAAGGTTGTTCTCCCTGTCAGTACACTAGACTCAATGACCAGGTGGACAATGTTGAATGAAGGATCGGATCCATGTATTTCAACTAATGGTCACCTCGCCGGCTATGTTGCATGGATCCTTCTATCAACCAACAATTCTTTGGCCGGTAATCTGATTTTGTGGAAAATGGTGGCCTCTGAACATTTTTAAATGAGGGGAGTGAGAGAGACAGATAGATTTTGATTATTTTTTTGGGAAGAAGTGGCGGGGTCCAGCCGTCCCACGTGGACTGCCAAGTAGGCGGGTGTGGTTGGGATGTCGTTGGTTGTATGTGCCTCTAGTATTATTGTTCTTTTTTCCACGCCTCATGTATGTGCGGTGATTTTGGGCCTCATGCGATCTCCATCACTAAACTGATCGTTCAGTCTAGTGTTGTTATAGTTGTACCTTTTCTTTTCTTTTTTTATCGAAGAGACGTTCCATCCCCAATTCCTTCCTTTCCTTTTTATTTTTCTCTTCTTTTCTACAAGGTGTTGTGTCTCTCCTGATGCATTTCAACTACTCCCTCCGTCCCAAATTTCTTGTCCACTTGCACTATTCGCGCACCTCAAAAAATTATTAAAATTTTCAAATGTATAATGTTTTATATATTCAATATGGATCTCGTTTAATAGTTTTCGATGAGTTCTATTAAACAAAATTTTTAAAATTGTAAAAAACATTATACGTTGAAAGATATAAGCAATTGAAAATTGGCACACATGCCCGTAAATGGACAAGAAATTCGGGACGGAAGGAGTAAGTTTTAGAAATTTCAACTTCTTCGGTCCCTATAGACGTCCACCTCTTAGCACATGGTCTTTTGCATCTCATCTACTCCTTTAGGGTTATGTAAGTGGTGGGTTTATTTGTTTTGCCTTCATAGCAAACCTTTCTTTATCTTTATTTTATGTGGTGAGTTAAGCTTTTCGTTTGAATTTGTTTCCGAAATGAAGGACATATAGAAGAAGAGGTTGGGTTTGTGATGGGGGAAGTCTGTGTACTCCCATCATGTTGTAAGCTACAAATACCACGGGCTGTATCATTTTAGGAATAGAAGTTAACAACAGTCAACAGGAGTGAATGGCGCCTATAATCGAAAGGGATATGTTGGTGCAATTTTTTGTTGTCTGTTTAAAACTACCCCCAATCCACATTTTGGAGCTTGTGGATAGGCATGAAATTTGAAAGAGCAGGAGTTTTCTTTTGTTTTGTTTTTTCATTTTTTAGGGGAGGAGGTGTGTGCTTCCTTGCTTTATTGTATGTTATGATCTGTTGACTTCACCAAATCCACTTGGAATCCAGTTGTTATTTGAATCTTCGGCACTACAAGAAAATGATACAAGCTTGACATGTAGAAAACCTATTTTCGAGATTTGATCGAGGAGTGGGTTTGATTGTGTACTTAAATACGGTCATTACTTCTTCAATATGTTATACTAGTGAATGGGCTGCATCTTGATGATGATGCTCCTAGAACTTGTTTTGGTAATTCGACTACTGCATCTTGGAGATGGTTATAATTCTCCCGTTGACCATTCAATCGTAAACCTATTTGTTGTACCACATAGGTTTTGCGGTTATATTGGTTTTGTCATGTCTGAAGGATGGGTACAAACAATTCTTCCGGACTTTATTTCTTTTCTTTTAAGTGGTGTATACATGGTTTTTTTCTCTTTGTGATATGCACATTTTCTTCTCCTTGTTGATCTGCATCAGATAACACCATATTCTCTTTGGAAACCCTGTGTGAAGGATACCAGAAGATGATCAAGTGGATTTGGCTGATTTTTCTGTAGGAATTCATTGTGGATACACATTTTCTTCCGAGATTTCTGTTTACTACACTTCTGGTGCACATGTATGATGGCAGTGAAAATTATTGGGTTCTCTTCGAGTGGCGTTTTTTACCTTCTTAACCACACAATCATATGTCCAGTCCTCGTCTAAAGACACCTTATGATTGTGGTATTAAGAGCGAGCGTCGGGCACCACCTGTCCTTGTCCTAGGACCCTGCACTTGGTACTTTGTTTCAAGTTGCCGTTTTGTTCTTTTATGAAGAATGTGCAAAGTGGTGGTGTCTCTGTCCCCGACAAGATAAGATAAACGCATGGTTGGGTGGGCACTGGGCAAGCCATAGAGCGGTCTTCAAGTTAATTTGTTTTACGTTTTGCAATGGAAAAACATAAAACAGAGAATAACAAGTAGCACGCACAGTAGGCTGTTCGTAGAGCAATTCGAAGTCATATTTCATCTTTTTCACAGGTAAAAAAAAAAAAAGGTTCTATTTCAGTGGACGTAACGTTGCACATGTGATGAATGAGTCGGTAAATGTAGAGATTTTGTGTCACCTGGATGAATGCGTTGATAAAAGTCGAGATTTGGTGTCGATGTATCAAAATGATACATAGGCATGCAGCCCTGAGCTAAAACAAGTGTTGCGGCTTATTTAGGCCACCCAAAAAACTACAAATCTCAAGGGGGCCCTAGTTTAGTACCTCTCGGTATCTTTTGTGTAATACCCAAAAATGTACTTCGTATATAAGGCCTAATTTCGTACATTGTTTTAGGGTTTCATTATTATTGATGAATAGTACGGAATATTTGTTCTCGGAAGTGTAATTTACCTACTTATATTTTACTCATTGAGATTTTGAAAAAGGCCTCTTTTTAGTTTTCGCTTTAAGCCTCCAAAAAGTAGGGATGCACAAAGGCCCGGTGGCCCGCCCAACCCAGCCCGATTTTTTTAGGGTTTGGGATACAAATTTAGGCCCATAGGGTTGGTCGGGTTGATATTTTAAGCCCGATTAGTTAATGTGATGGGTTTGGAAAATCCTCAAGGCCCAGCCCGGCCCGAATATAATATTATTTTTTGTAATAAAATATATATACATATACCCATACTCCCATAGAAAAAAAGAGAGGGAGAGATCTGAGGAATTTTTGTGCATGTCAAGTTTTATGAATGTTGGAGAGTTTCACTTTTTGAACATTTTTATTGTGTTTTATGTTTTTGTTTTTAATAGTATTGCAAGAACATAAAACTTTAAGTATTTCCGGTTGTGAATTCTACTTTGTGATCGTTGTCGTTGATTTATTTATGTTTGTGATATCAGGGTTTAGAAAATAAATGGGTTTGTTAGGCGGGTTTGGGAAGTAAAACTTTAATTGGACTGGGTTTGAGAATATAAAATCAAACCCGATTTTTAATGGGCCGGGCTTGGGCATGCACAAGTCTCGTTAGTATCTAGTATAAGCCCGGCCCGGCCTGAGGTATGTGCACTCCTACCAAAAAGTCAGGGCCGGCTCTGTAGGCATGATAGCAATTCGGAGTTATATTTCATCTTTTTCACAGAAAAAAAGAGGTGGTATTTCAGTGGACATAACGTCGCACATGTGATGAATGAGTCGATAAAAGTCGAGATTTGGTATCGGTGTATCAAAATAGGCATGATTTCATGTAACTAGGGGTGCAAACGAGCTGAGCCGAGCCAAGCTTTGTAGTGTTCGAGCTTGGCTCGGTAAGTAAACGAGCCGAAAAATCGAGCTTGAGCTCGGCTCGGTCATAAACGAGCCGAGCACTTAACGAGCCAGCCTCCTTAAACGAGCCGAGCCTATACAATCGAGCCAAGCCTTAGCGAGCTCGTTAACTAAAAGAGCCAGAAAATCAAGCTCGAGCTCGACTCAATTACTTAACGAGCCGAGCCACGAGCAGCTCGGTTCGTTTGCAGCCCTACATGTAACTACCTTAATTACCGTGGTATAGCGTTGCTTGATCATTCCATGTTAGGAACTCGTAAAAGCAAGACAAAGTTTAGAGAAAGCTGAATATGCAATTTCAAGTTTAGGTTTTTTGGGGGAGTAATGAACCAGTGTTACACTGCTATATATGCATAACAAAATGAAGCTTTTGTTGTATTCGATATTATTTTTGTATTTTTTGAAAATGGAGCCTAATTTTATTCTGATGTATGAAGACAAGGTCTAAACTCCATTTGCACTCTCCGAAAAGAAATAGCGATATCTGTTTTTCCATTATCTCACCCGGTCACCCCTAAAGGGTCCCATTTAGTTTCATGGAAAGGATGGAAATTATCTTTTTCGTAACCTTCTTTTTTCAAGTATCAAGAAAGTTATGGGATTTACAATTTCCATATCTCAATAAGAAACACCTTCTAACGAAATAAATTCTGCAAAAACAATGCATTTTAATTTTCTTGCAAGATTTTTTATCGAGAGAACACACAGAAAAATAAATTTCTCACTTCACCTTACTTCACTTTTTGTAGTAATCTACTCCATTTCTCACACAATATTTCCGACAATCGAAAAAAAATGAATTCTACAATTTCAAGCCCATCGAAGAACCAAACTTGAATAACTTTAGCATAACCATCAACCAATCAGCATTCCACAAAAACTGAATTCTACAATTCGACAATCGACACTTTCTTGCATTTTCACATTCTACTTTTCTTATTCTTCCTGTTTGGGCGACAAATAGCATAACTCATTCTTTGAGAACTCATTCTCCATTTCTCATGTTCCAAGCAAAAAGCCAGAATGAGCTAGGGAGGTCCTTTTCTCCTTTTCGTTTCTACTTCTGGCTTTTAGATTTTCCCCCTCAAAATTTGCTCTCCCATTCTACCCCTCTATTATCCTCTAGAATCCCCTTCTTCCACCACAAAAACAAACGGAGAGAGAGAGAGAGAAGAAGAAGAAGAAGAAGAAGAAGCAGCCACACCGCAGATCCACCACGCTGGTCGCCGTCACTATTGTTCAGATCTTTACCTTGTTCACCCTCTTTTCTTGGTGTTGCTACAGTACACACCCCCCAAAAATTATTCCATATGAGATTTTGTGACTCAAAATATGAGATTTTGTGGCTAAAGGCGTACCGTATGCACTCTTATATGGGTAGTTAGAAAATTTCATATAAGTCCACAAAATCTCATATGGTCAAATATGAGATTTTGTGGCATCTTATGGCCAGTCCACAAAATCTCATATGGCCAGTTACAAAATCTCATATAAGTCACAAAATCTCATATTTGTGCCACAAAATCTCATATGGATCAAATAATAGACATTTCACATCAAATATATATATATATATATATATATACGCGATATGTATCACATTCCCACTACAGGACAAAACCGTCATATGAGATTTTGTG
>JAXBDA010010127.1:0-11137 GCA_036023075.1 Gaultheria prostrata
TGTTCAGTGTGCAGGTTGCTCGCCCTCCCTTCAGCGGCCAGGATCACTGCGAGGCCACAGCGGCTCCCCCCTGCTTTCAGCGCCCAGGGCGGTCCAAAGGGGTCACACCGGGACAGCTCCCCCCACAGTCTGGTATCAAGACTTTGGTCTCTCCTTTTTGCAAGACCGTAAGGGAATGGAGGGGGCGACCAGGTGTGGCACCCAACTCTAGACATGAGTGTGGAGCCTCTAAACCCGCAGCGGGTCCCGGGAGGCAAAAACGATTCGCGAGGGGTCCAAAGACCCGAATCAAGGGAACATCAATAGCAATGTAGTATACCTTGAACTCACGACCTCTGATCCTACCAAAGACCTACGGACCACCAGGCTACTATCCCGAGTGGTTTTTAACTAGCTTACCACTCATGCTGCTATGGCACGTGGCCAACCTAAGTCACATAATTTGTGCGTGCACGGGTGAGCGCGAGCATGAAAATATCTTTGAATCACATCTCAAATTGTTAAAATCTGCGAGAGCAAGGATTGAAAGCGGGAGCGCATGTTATTTTGAAGGATTATGTGAAAGCATCGCCAATCCAATTCTTCATTTTGAAGAATGAAAATTATATTTTTTACTCAAGAAGTGTATCTAAAGAACAATATTATTCATACACACTCCCAACCACAATTCTTCATTTTCATCTTTACTTTTCAAAATCCCTTTGTTTCCCTTCAAAATTGAACTTTCCCTCCAAAATTTAAATTTTTACTTGTTTAAGCATCATCTAAATATATTCAACATTGATTGATTTCATTTTCAAGATACTTATAATTCTTTTCTAATTGTACAAATTATATATAACTACAATTATAAAATCACAAGTCTACTTTAAAGACATAGAGTCAATGGGTGACTAGTAGAGGTCATCGCTCCTGCTATAATTGGAAAAAATCCTATTATTGGATTGAAAAATTATAAGAGTACATATCATCAAATTATATAACCTCGCCCCTCCTTCATATATATAGCCCGCCCCTTATCCAAAAATCCTGCCTACGTCCCTAAATTAAAGTACAAACTAAAATGAAGTATTGTTGGAGAACCCAAGTTGATTCTTCATTTGGGACTATGGAAATGAAGTATTGTTTTTGTAAAAAATGAAGGGTTGCTTGGAGATGCTCTAAGCCCGGATGAATGGGAATGGGCTTCGAACGCACATTGTGGACCAAGGAGCTTCAGACGTCGTAATACCTTTTAAGAAGTTTCAGGCCCATATTTAAAGCCCATACCAGAACTCATTTTAGTCACCGGAGTACTAGAAAAACCTCCCGCAAATTTCAAAATCCCCCCGCTAAACCTCTCTCTCTCTCTCTCTCTCTCTCTCTCTCTCTCTCTTTCACACACACACACAAAAACGGCGACGTGAAGCCTAGCAATCCGACCAAAACCACCGGAAAAGATGAGGGAAGAAGAGATAGAGAAGCTTCGAGGAGTGGTTAGGGATTGCGTGAGCAAGCACCTCTATTCGTCGGCGATATTCTTCGCCGACAAGGTCGCCGCATTCACATCGGACCCAGCCGATATCTACATGCAGGCACAAGCCCTTTTCCTCGGCCGCCACTACCGCCGCGCCTTCCACCTCCTCAATGCCTCCCAGATCGTCCTCCGCGATCTCCGCTTTCGCTACCTCGCCGCCAAGTGCCTGGTTCGCCCTTCAATTTTCATCGTCTTGATTTTGGTTTTGAAATGAGCCAATCTCGAGTAGCTTGAATTGTTTATGCATCATAGTAATTTGTTCGAGCTTGGCTTCACTAGCTTCACAACAATGTTCAAGCTTAGTGTTTTTAGTACTTCCCTAGGCTCTCTGTGAGTTTATTACGTCTCTCTTCCCCAGTGCTGCCTTAGTTTATCCCTGAAGAGGCTTTATTTTATTGGCCTTTAGACTTAACTAAACTCATCTTTAAAGAAGTTCATCCTTGAAGCTAATTTCACCTCCCACATTCGTAGATTAAGTAAGTTACAGCTGATAGGAAATTTGCAATTAACGCCAGTTTCCAATTTTTATTTATATTGTAACTTGTAACATGGCGCAGAAAAAAGTTTATTTCAATATACTGCGCCCATGCTGTTTACACTAACTCTACTTGAAGCCTCTGATACTCCTTTTATTGTCAAGACCGTTGATCTTGATAGGCTAAAAGTGGGGTGTTAATATCCTCTCCCTCTATATTAAGGTTGCAAACAAGCTGAGCCGAGCCAAGTTTCATAATCTTCAGGGTTGTTTGCTAAGTTCTTACTTCTTAGCAAACTGAGCTCAAGTCCAATGAAATTTTGACGATTTGAGCTGGTCTTGGTTTGAGTCGAGCTCAAACTTGTTCATGAGCCTTAGCAAGTGAAAAGTACCATATATATATGGTCACATATAGGGCTAGAGCTGCAAATACAATTTGTTATGTACATAAATAAGTCCTTACGTATACAAAATTATAAGAAATTGAGCATATATAAGTTTATAGTTCATATAAAAGTTATAAAATTTCTCTATATGCATATAAAAGGTTATACAAAGGTAAGTTATTCAAGTATATACATGGAATTTCCATAATTTATACATAAATACTCTAGGTTCACAAGCCTAATCAAGCCGAATTTGTTAGGTTCGGGTTCGGCTCATTTCTTAAACAAGCTTAAAATTGAGGCTCGGGTTTTGTTCATTTAATAGAAGAATTGAATTCGAATGAGCCTTTACCGAGTCAAGCGTCGAATAGCTCACGAACGGCTCGGTTTATGTGCAACCTCTACTTATGTATCAACATGTGGAGGGTGGATCCTTTTGTACAGTTTTATATTTGTATCCACAGTGTCTACACTCCCCCTAGGCAATACCGCTTGTCATCCTCTTTCTTTATGATTGAAGATATTGACTATCTTGTCTAGTTTCTACTATGTGTTATTTTAGAAAGGGTTAATGGTTCTCAACCATGATGACTGGTGTGGGAAATGCCTGAGCCATGGATGAGGCAACCCTTGCCAGCTTTGTGGGGTTGGTTCCTTACTTCCTTTCGCCGTATTTTATAGCTATTGCATTCTAAACTCTGTAGCAACATAGAGTGCATGATGAATCAGTTGTGTTATTGACAAGTATGTGTGGCATCTGGAGCTCTCTATTCTATTTTGATATGGGTAGTTCGGTGATGACAACGCTTATTACAATTGTCTGCATACTAGTTTTGTTGTTGTTGTTGTTTTTTTGGTGACACTTATGCAATCTTAGTAAGTTCTGTGCTGTCTTGTCCCAGGTTTAGTAGTCGTGTTGTGTTTCCTGTGTTTTTGTTCTTTTATCTGTTTTCTTAGGTGATGTCCTCACACTCTGCCCGATGAACATTAATATGTATGACCAGGAGGAGTTGAAGGAGTGGGATCAATGTCTATTAATGCTTGGAGATGCTAAAGTAGATGAACATGGGAATGTGAATATCACAAAGGATTGCAGTGTCATGTACTTAGATAAAGAAGGAGAAGATCGTGAAATCAATGTAATTTTCTATCTTTATGCTAGTTGTAAGAAGACTTTTTGTTCCTTCAATTGCATCTCTGGCCTTTTCCTGCTAGCGATTTGTTTATGACAGTATTGGAATTTTTATAGCACTAACAATCCGACTTCCAAAATACCTACTTTGGCATACAACTTTTTTCTCTTGGAATTTTTTAATACAAAATTGTGTTTTGTTGGAGATGGTTTGTTTGAGTAATTTATAGAAGAGTGGATATGTATATGCTTGGTTAGTTGTTTTGTTTTGGAGTGGATATGAGCAGGTGGATATAGAATTAAAAGTGGACGGTGGGATTTTGTAATTAAGAAGCCGGATATGAAGGCAGATTAGAATAACGATGGGGGGGAGGTTGTGTTATTTTATCCTGTCAGAGGCGGATATAACATCCGAGGGATATGATATCCACCTTCTATATCCGGGTGGCAAACACCAGATATCAAGTAGTTCAGACGTGCTATCCGGGCTGATAGCATATCCACCCTCCATATCTTATCGGCAAACGGGCCGTAAGTGATTGCTTATGGCATAGTATCTTGTTGGAAGCTATAATCCGAACTTAAGGCACCGTAGAAGGTTTTAGACGTCAAATGAATAGTCTGTTTTGCTGCTTTTGTTTTTCACCATCTTTGTGTATGTGTGTTTTTTATGTCTGCAAACCTCTGATATCTGTTTTGTGGATGTTGCACGTTCTGAATTGGGTATGTACAGCACAGGATTATTTGGGCCGCCTCATTTATCATGATATGGCTATCTCAAAAGAAGGAAAACAGTGATGTATGCATAGATTCTGTGTTGTCATATGCTCTTTCACTTAATCAATTTTAATATTTGCGTGATCCTTCAAATAGCTACCTATTTGCTTGCCCTCAAGTGTTTGTGATGCTTTTGTTCTCCATCATTGCCAAATTGTTGTCAATACAACAAAGATCTAATATTAGATAGAGCTTGCTTTTGTAATGGGATCTAATGGCTGCAAATGAGTCTCAACTCTTGATAAATGATTGTATGTTCACAAGTTTTTCTACAGATTTCGTCAGCAATATGCTTTTTAAGAGGCAAGGCATATGAAGCTCTTGAAAATCGCACCCAGGCTCGGCAATGGTGAGATCTTAACTATAACATTCGATAACCATTCAATGTTGACACTCATGTTATGGTTTAGACTTTAGAAGCATAAAGATATATCGGTCACCGAATGCTTAAAATTAATGAAGAAGATATCATGGAGAGTTTCAAATTTGAATTGCTATGCTTGGAATGAATGAAGCGCATGATATGTTCAGGAGGTCCATGTGGAAATATCGTAAGGCTTGCATTGGAAACGCCACAAGAAGTCACTTTTAATGATATGGGTGACAATGAAAGGAGTGAAATTTATGTGATTTTGTCACAACTTCCGATTATAGAAACCATTTAGGATCTTAGTATGAAATGGGGGTCTTGTATTGATCTATGTTTGGTTGGGATTGGTTGCAAGGTATAACCAGCTTTAAGGATTTTATCATGCCTATAAATAGGTTTCCTTTTGGGGAGAAGAGTAGTTCATCTAGACATGGTGGAGAAGATTGTAAATAGAAAAAAATATGATAGAAATTTGAGCTGACCCTTACATTCGTCACTCTTTTCTCTCCCTCCCTCTCTCCTGTTCTGTTGACTGCTTCAAATTTTCCATATCTTTTTATCTTCAATTTTTATTCTTAAACGAGAACTATGTCTTAAGCTTTGCTGTTGAGAATCTTACTTGGGGTATAACTTCTTGGGTGCTATAATCTTCTACGATTTCTAGGAGCTCATCTCTATGTTTACATTTTGTAATGCTTTAAGGTACAAAGCTGCTGTCAAAGCTGATCCTCTATGTTATGAGGTATGGTTAAGTGCTTGAAACTACTGCAAATATTCTTTTGTTTAAGAATTGAAATTAAAGAAACTTCCTTATTGAGCTTTGAAGCAGCCTAGTACGGAATGCTACTTAATGGGGAAAAAAAAACACCAATATAATTTGGAGATTGAAGTGCTCTGATACCTATGTTCACCATTATATGCAATTACTTCCAATAAAATTGTATATGAGATTACACCGGGGTGGTTGGCCTGAAGTCTTAGGTTCAACTCCCCTAGCTAGCAACTCTTGAGGCCACCTCACCCACAAGTGTAAGCATGTCAGCAATTGTGGGAGGGGTTGTAGGGACTTGTCTGAGGTGCACACAAGGGCATGAGACACTCTGCACCCTCCCCACAATAATGTATTTAAGCATTCTCGCAATTGTGTGCGACCTTTTTCACTTTAGTCCTGTTGGAAATAACATCTGATTGTGTCTTTCATTGCTTAAATTTTTCCTGTCTTGCTCCTTCTGCAGGCACTAGAGCGTCTAATTGAAAATCATATGCTTACATGCGAAGAAGGTGAGTTTTTTGATTACTTGGTCATGGATACAGGAATTTGAGATTGAAGAAAAATTCATGGTACAGAATATATAATTCACAGTTTGTTTTTCTTGCTACCTTTATATTTTATGAAGTGCTTTAGAATCATCCGCCAAACTTACTTGGTTTTTCCACTTATTATTTCAAATGCATCAGTTTTCCAGCAGAAAAACTTTCATGCATTGTTTCCTTCAGTGGATTGTGTATAACCTAGTTCTGCCATTGAATCCCAGAAACGAGTCTACTTTCTTCATTGCAATTTGCTCCTGAAGATGGATGGATCTCGTCATTCTATTCATGTTTGATTAAGAAGGTAAGCATCTGCAATGGAATATGAGGTAATGTGGACATATTTGTTTTAAAGGTGGTCCATGTCGAACACTGTATACGTATACTCTACCCACTTTGATCTTTTTCTTATGTCCCATTTTCTGTCTCTGTGTCACTCTGTGCCTTTTTTGCTTTTATGTACAGTTTATTTTTCTTTCTTGTAATATGCAGTATGACAAAGAAAATGTCGTAGAAGCCAAATTCAGAGAACTGGAACAAGAGGGTTGTAGTATTAAATCTTCAGAGCAATCCTTAGCAAACAACACTGACCTTTTGGCCTGCAAAGCAGAATCCTACCATCAGTGTGGTGAATATCAAAAATGCTTCGAGCTAACTTCCGTGTAAGTTGGCTGTTTCATTGAAGTGACTGGTAACTTTTTAATTCTCAATATACTGTTTGACTGGAGCCTATTTGTGTCACACTCTGTAATCCAGATTGCTTGAAAAGGATCCCTTCCATTTGAAATGTACACTCGTGCATTTAGCAGCTGCCATGGAGCTTGGGCATTCAAATGAACTCTATCTTATGTCGTGCAACTTAGTAAAGGATTATCCTCAAAAGTGAGCATGCTTGTTGTTGTTCTACCTTGTATTCAGTTGCAGTGATGAACGTGTTAGTTGGAAGTTAAACTCAAATTGTTATTATTAGTAGTACATTTTCAATTGACTTTGTAAAATTTACAAACTGTTCTGCTTTCTATTCATTTATGTCGTGATGAAGCTGAAATGCAGCCTAGAAATAGGGTTTTCTCCCCTTCCTTTTCGCCTGCACTTAAATTTTCGACATCACATGTTATGTTGTTTCTCATCAAGCCTCGGTCTTTTAGGGCTTTGTCTTGGTTTGCTGTTGGTTGCTACTACTATTGTATAAAAAAGTTTGATCAAGCGCGACGTTATTTCAGGTAATAATCATTAATTCAATTTCTCAACTCCTAAGCTGATATTTTTAGGACTTTTACTTTCTGCTGTGGTATTCAACTTCAGCAGCATCATTTCTTGGTTTGATCAATTTTTTTTGCTTGGAATCTTATTATTTATAAACTGCATGTTGAAATGAGCACAAGAGTTTCATGATTGAAGTGGAAAACATCTTGTATATGATGGTAAAGGAAGTTCAATTGATAAAAGTGGTATAAATTGGTCGTGCACAAACTTGCTGAAGAAACTCTTGAGAGAAGGAAAATCAATAAGAGATCATGGGTATTTGACTCGAGATGAAGCGATTTAGCAATAGTCTATTGAGCATGTGACAATGTGCAAATAAGTACAACAGTTACTGCTGAAGTTTGAGATTCTGTTCAGCATCAGATTGGTGTTGTCTCCAAAAGGGAGGAGATGGTAAGCACTGTAGTATCAAGAGGGAGGATGTTTGAATTTGTGATAGGTTGATTCATCACCAGAATTTTTCGTGAAGAATGTACTGGGTAATGGGTTCTTCGAGGAGTGCATGAATGGTTTCTTTGGAGGAGTGCTTAGAACCCTAAAGGAGCTTATAGGAAAACAAAACACCGCTTGTTCTCTTGCTCTATCCATGCACCAGTTTTCGGAACAGAATCACAGCCATAAAGGTTTAGGTGTGGGGTAGCAATCATTCTGGTAAAGCAATGGGACTGATATTTTGTGGAGTTTTGGGCAGTGTTTTACTAATCAGTCTCATATTTTGGACTCCTGTTCATTTGGAAGTTACTGTACACAAACTGTTTCAGCTACTGCTGTATTTATGATATTTGCTATTTGTTTTTGTTTCCCTTAGTTTCCATTTTACTTAAGATCCTATTTTTGATGGATTACTTAGGTTGAGAAGCATGTGAGGGATGAAAACATGATATTCCAATTTTGTCGTCGCTATATTTATACTTCATATACGTTGTGTTGTTCTGATTTGATTTTTCATTCTAATCTGAATTGACAGCAAGGCTACAAATCTAGACGGGACATTTCCACCAGCTTGGATAGGTTATGGTAATGCATATGCAGCTCAAGAAGAGGGCGACCAAGCAATGTCAGCTTATCGCACCGCTGCTCGTTTGTTTCCTGGGTATTGTCTTATTTTATCCTGCGGAAATCATTCACCAGTCTGATAGTGAGTTAGATTTTTCTTGTTTCACACCTGACTATGTGCTGATTGCTGAGTGGATTTTTGTGTTTCGTTGTGTTTGTTGACATCATAACAGCATAACTTCGTCTACAGCTTGATTTTTTGTGTTCGGATAAGCAAGTTGTTTGCTTAACTTTGAACAGGAACATAGTTTGTGGGTAGGGAATAGGGATGGACATCGTGTCTGTTGGGTTTGAGTCATATCATTTCGGGTTCGTGTGATTTTATCTATTGAGGAAGAAGTTTGATAAAATCTGAGATTTTTGCAACATCTCAGATTTTATCAAACTTCTTCCTCACTTGATAAAATCACACTTGATTTTGATTTTATCAAATGTGATAAAATCAAGTGGCAAACTCACCCAAACCAACAAAAAAATAACCAACAATTAACCAAATCATGACATATGGTTGGTGTCACTGCATCATGCCCTGTCGTGTCAGTTTGGGTTAACGGGTTAACACAAAAAATTAAACTGTTATCCGTGCCCTCGAGTTACATGACTCCAACTAACTTTGTGTTGGGTTCTAGTCTTGTTAATGGGTCCTGTCTGAAATTTGTTATCGGCTCTCTATTCCGAAGGTTATGATTCATTGTGAGTCGCGGTTCCTCCCCTCCCTTGGCGAAAACATGTAGTGGCCCATTGGACATTTCTTTAGCATGCATAGTGGAAATCCACTTTACTTATGAATTGTCTTTTACAGGTTAATTATTCTCTTGTTCCAGGTGCCATTTACCAGCTCTATATATTGGGATGGAACAAATGCGAACCCACAGCTACAAACTTGCTGAGCAGGTAATATAGTTGTAAACTTGTGAAATTAACTTCATGAACTTCTGTGTTTTACTGGATTTGCTCATTTTGAAAGAATGGAAGAGAAGATAAATATGGTACCCATATCTGGATGTTTTCATCCAAATGCAGAGTTGTTGACAATTGCTTTTAGTGATGGAGAATTCAAAATTAATGTTACGTTGATAGTTGTTTGAGTCATCTTGTTCTGTTGTTTTCAAGTGTAGAGTTGTATGAATTCCTTATGCAATTGTAAAAAATAAACGAATGGAACAACATATTGCTCTGACTTGGAGCCTGGAGGTATGCCGCCCCCATCCACAAAAACATGGGCCATCTTAGCTGAAGTAAAAGGAGTAGGCCCTTAGGGTATTGCAATGTGCTATTTTGTATTGAACGGTATACAGTTGATGAGCATCTGTGAAGCACCGACACTCGTAGAGGCTGGTGTGTCTCCGTGTCGGACACCAGGACATGCTGGGGACACGGCACAATACGTATGGGACACCCCACGTGGCGTGTTCAATAAATTAAACTAATTTTTTTAGGGGGACACGTGGCGTGTCCAATAAATTTAACTGATTTTTTTTAGGGGGACATGGTGGAGACACGTGAAGGAAATGGCGGGGACACAAAAGGGACACGTTTGGGGACACGGTGGGGTTTAAATATGCAATTTTTAAAAAAATTTGGGGGGGTAAATGTGTATTACTTGAAATATTTTGGGTTAAAAGTATAATATGATGTATATATGATGCTTGTTTTTATATATTGAAGCTTCATATTATACATGTAACTATATTTCCATTGGTATAAAATAAATATTATTTATTTACTATTATTATTTTTTTTTTTTGCCGTGTCCACTGCCATGTCCGTGTCTTTGCTACATAGATGAGCACTTTAGAAAATCATCTCAGACCCGTTACTAATCTATGTCAATTTGCAAACCATTTTCTTACCATTCTAGTAATGCCAAGGGTGCAGCATCTGATGACTAAACTACTAGAAATTGTTGACTAATTTATTCTGTCAGTTTAGCTAAATGCTAGTTTCTTTTCTCATGATATAGTTTAAGAACCCATCTTCTAGCACTGTTCCATCACATTATTCTGATAATTAAATTGGCCTGTCAAAATATATAAATTGTAATACCTGAAATAACAGCTCACGTAGTGCAAGCACGACATCATCCTTTTTCTCCAACGAAGAGAGAAAAAAAAAATCATTATGTCACTATCTTTCTCAAGTATTATACTTACATTCGGGTATACTAGGCTGGTTTCTACGGAGACAGTCGGAAAATTTGTAGGAAATAAATGTATACTGTTTCCTTTTACAGAAACTAGTTGTATTACTCCATTTTCTCCTTCTGTGCTCATCTTTATTGCTGGTTTACATTGACATTCTGGTGGGCTTTTGTATGTTCTGTTTTGTGATAGTATTCTTGTTTCAGTTTTTCATGCAGGCAAAGACAATATGTCCCTCGGATCCACTTGTGTATAACGAACTTGGAGTTGTTGCTCATCATATGAAGGAGTAAGCAAAATCGCTCTTCATGAAATTGGTACTATAGATCAAGGGTCTGAATCCTGTATCGGTTTTCGTACTGGTATTGTATGGTACCAACTATGAAGCACGGATACTCTATTTTGACCTTCGTATCACGTATCGTACGCGTATCGGATATGGATACGCTCGGATACGTATCGGATACGTTTTTTAAAGTATCCGGAATTTAAATTTATTTTTTGGTATTCGGATACGTTTTGGATACGCTCGGATACGTTTTGGATACGCTAGGATACGTTTTGGATACGAGCGGGGGTAAATATATTATTACTTGAAATATATGGGGTAAAATTGCAATTAGATCTAGTGCTGCATTGTTTGTACCTCTATTAAGCTAAATTGCACTGGAGCCCCTTAATTTAAGTCCCCATCACTTTATATGTTT
>JAXBDA010010128.1:0-11137 GCA_036023075.1 Gaultheria prostrata
ACAGGGGTAGATGAGGGAGAGATAAATGAGAGGAGAGTTTCAAAAACGAGAATGGAAAATGGGAATGAGAAAAGGAGGGGTCGACCTGATTCTGGGATTCTGCTCCTAACGCTCAAAATGAAAAATGGATTTTCTAGAATGAGTTTTGAGAATTTGGTTCCTAAACAGCCAAAATGCCAAATCAAGAATGGGAAAATGCAAAATCCAGTCGGCCAAACACCCCCTAAAAAATGAGGTGAAAAAAGGCTTTAGTTAATTTGTATACTTCTTCGAACATTTTTTTAAATAAAAAATCTCCAAATTACATTAAAATAGTTTTAAATTGTTTTTCTTTAAATAACTATTCAATTTATGATGACCATGTGAAAAAGGATATTTCTTCATTATTTTTGATAACTTGCAAAAATATTTTATAATTATACACACACTACAATAATTGTAATGTTGAATGAAAAAAATACTAAAACAATAACTAATAAATAAACGAATGATTTAGTAGGACCTTCCACTAAATTAAGATAAAGTATTTAATATAATTAGATTATTCAATTAGATTTAGATACATAACAAGAAATTATATTAATTTATGAAATCGATTGACGTGAGATATTGTAACGATATATAGCTGTAGTTGACATTAGGGTAGTGTTTGATTGACGATTGATTGCAATTATCGATTGTAATCAAAGTCATTCGACTAAGAGTTTAAGTGATTCATCAAACAATTTTAAAATTGATCAATATAATATAAGTTGCAAATCTAACAACTAAGAGTCAATGATAAATAGTGATGAGGGTGAGCATTAATACAAATGAAATTGGTTAATATAGTTGATATTATCAATGTTATTACTAAATGTATTAGTTAACAATAGTGTTGGTTGACAGCGATCAATGAGTGATTGATACAATTTGTTAATGTAGTAGTTAATACAATCGGCTAAAAGAAATTAGTTAATTTAGGTTGATATTATCAAAGTTATTACTGAATGTAGTACTTAACAGTAGCGTTGGTTGACAACGATCAATGAGTGATTGATACAATTGACTAATGTAGTAGTTAATACAATTGACTAATGTAGTAGTTAATACAATCGGCTAAAATGAATTAGTTAATTTAGGTTGATATTATCAAAATTATTGTTGAATGTAGTACTTAACAGTAGTGTTGATTGACAGCGATCAATGACTGATTGATACAATTGAATAATGTAGTAGTTAATACAATTGGCTAAAATGAATTGGTTAATTTAGGTTGATATTATCAATGTTATTACTGAATGTAATACTTAACAGTAGCATTGGTTGACATCGATCAATGAGTTATTGATACAATTGACTAATGTAATACTAACTACTAACTGTTGATCCATAATGCCTCATTCAATATATTATTTAGTTTCATGAATTATTAAAGATAATTATATTTCAAATGCATGATAATACAAATTAAGTACAACTAAAAGACATTAAATCTATTGGTAGTTGTGTTCTTAACTACCCTTATTAAGGTGCATTAACTGTGTTACATAAATGCATACCTACTCGTCATTAATACCATACTTACCATAGAATAAGGCTACAAATACCACAATATCTTATCATTTTTACCACCATAATAGTTGTATGTTGATGTGAACATACTACGGTTTCTCCTAATACTTACCTTTTGGAAAGGATATAGTTACTACATATTCAGGCTTTTTTTCAAAATGAATAGTAAAGAAGCTATGGGTCTTTGAAGAAACAAAAAAATTGAAGAGTTTCTCCAAGTAAGTTTTTCTACAATAAGAAATCTTAGATCCTGGATCTTATCACAAATGATACGTTTGACATTTTAATGTTGGAATTTTTTCAGTTGGGCAAATATGAGATACATCTTTTGCAAATGATACATTTTCAATTTGTTAAGGTCAGACTTACCATAACATATACAAATTTCTACCACTAGATATGATGATATTTACTAGTAATGCTGTTACCAAATTGTATGAACTTTTTTTCTCCTATTCAAGTTCATATTTACCACTAACTGCGGTCTTCCTTGACCGAATTCCGAGAGATGGATGATAATTACGTGACAGACATTTGTGATGACTTTAGCGATGATGATGCATATGATTTTAGTCGGTTGGATGAATTAACAGAAGAAGATGATGATGGCTATGACATTAGTCGGTTGGATGAATTAACGGAAGAAGATGTGTATAAAATGAAAAAAAAATTAAAATTTGATTTGCAGGAAGATGGAGGAAGATTTTATAATGCATATACCAAAGTGAAAGGCTTTAATTCCTTAGAGATAGTTGGTATTTTTATGCTTTTTAATTCCTTTTGCCAACACAAACTTAATGAATTGTTACCGTTCACCAGTTCAAATTACAAGTGACACCCTAAGGAAGAATACAGTATGTTCTTACTTGAATTCCAAAATTCTTTGTCCATAAATGATCATATTTCCATTTTCGTTCTAAGAAATAGAGGGGGAAGTGATTTCCACCAACCCCAAAATGATATCCACATTTTTTTTTTTTGGTTTTTTAATGAAATTTTTTAGTGTAAAAGTTTCACTAAAAAGCAAAAAAATGGGGTGTAAATATTAATTTGGGGTGTGAAAATCAATGGATAATGATTTTGGAACTCAATTTTCTTATAAGGGCACTCTACAATTTGTCTTTTAGTGTAAAAAAAAATACACACAACACAAGTACTAAAAAAATAAATTTTAAAGTGCAATTATAAAAAAGTAAAGTGCCAAAATCATTCTCCAAATGAATTACAGTATGATAGGTGCTTATTTATACCCAATTAAGACCCCTAATTTATACTTGTGGGTCCGTTTATGTTATTACTTGGTGCAGATTAATTCGTTTAATGTGTTTGTAGGATTTGGAGATCAATGAGCCAATAAAGTGCAATATGGAAAGAAAATCATTCAATCCCGAATTGAAAAGGAATCTGGACAGCCTTTAGTAATTTGACCATATCTTTTAGCCTGAATATCTGATTGAGGCAAGGTTTACAAAATTGAAAAGGAAATTCAATTTCCTACAACTTTCCAGTTTATGAGTTTTCAAAATTCAAACGTCTTGGAGGTCGAAATTGGGATGGAAGGGACTGCAGAAGGCAAACATGGGATTATTGGGGAGTTTGGTTGAGATTGGACTTCCTAAAACTAATTCTTTTGCTTGGACTCCAAGAGAGTTGTGAGCACTATAAAAAGGGAATCCTAAATCATTATTAGGGGTTCTGAAGTAGGGGAGAGGCTCCATGTCCGGCTAAACACTCATCTAGGGGAAGATGAAGCTTCGTTCCAAGTAATTTTGTGTATGTGTAGGCGTTAGGTTTATTAATTCGGATCAATTGTTTTACTAAGAACATATTTTCATTATGATCAGATGAAATCGTTTTAATTCTTTCTATTGGTTGAGTATTTGTATGTGCACTCTCAAATACATAGTTTAACAATGGTTTTCTTTACTTGTGCTTGGGTAACTGAGATGAATTATGCTCGTAAGACGGATCGTGCTACTGGACAGTCCATGAAAGAGACGGGTTGTGCCAACGAGACGGTCCGTGCTATGGGATAGTCCATGTCTTTTAACAACATAATTATTCTCTTGACAAATTGTGATTCGAATAATAAACCTAGCCTACACATAACTTGGTTACGTGGTCGGGGGGGATTTGAAGCCCTAGATTTGTCCCTCATTAGTTTCTCATCAATTTCATTACTTGTTTCCTTAATTAAATTAGTTTCCAAAAACCAATCACCTAAATCTCTTTTCCGAATTATATTAGAAATTAATCGAAAGTAACGTAATTTAGCCAAATTGTCTCCGTGGATCGACACTCAGACTTAGCCACTATTCTATTGAATAGTAGTTCATTCTAAGTTTTTATAAGTATAATTTTGATACGGTATGACACGGTCACAATACCCAAAAATACATCGTATATTCTGTAGGATCCTTTCATCCTTATATCCAAGATGCTCCATTGCACCAAATAAATAAATTAAACAAATACCGCATGGAGACTCTACCAAAGAGGAATAAAGTGTTGGTGCAAAATTCGTTTACAAACTGGCCCCACTTTGGTAGTACTATTTCTCTTACAACCGGCTCACTACGTAACTGGAGAGAGAGAGAGAGGAGGGTAACTAAGGGATGGCTGGGATTAATTTAGGACATCCAATGGCCAAAAAAATTGGGGGCACCGGTGTCCCAATTGTTGTGCCGAAACCCGAAGTTCAGAATATAAACACACCAACAAAGCCTTGCTTGTTGGCTTCTTCAACTTTCCCCCAACAAATCCTACGTATCAGCAAGCTTCTTCAACTTTCCCCCATCAAAGCCTTCATCTTGATACGCCATAAACTGAAAGAAGGGCTTTGCCCATCGAACTTCTGAACTTCAAAGTGAGTCGCCATTAAAAACAACCCCGAATGCACAAACGCAGTGGAAAACACAAGCCTCGGTTTGAACCCGGAGCTCTGATACCAATTTGTTGTGCCGAAACCCGAAGTTCAGAATATAAACACACCAACAAGAAAACAAGACACAAGGATTTACGTGATTCCCCCCAAAGCACGAAGCTCTAGAGGTACGTCCATGGGGAAAGAGCACGAGGATTCACTAAAAACGGGGAGAAATACACAGAGCCGGCTATACCCGTAACTCTACCTTGAAGCATCCACACGATATCTAGGAACAAATCTCTGAGGTGCGACCTACAGAGCATCAAACGTCTCATAAATACGATAGAGACACACACAAACCCTAGATATCTAAAATCCCAACTCAAGACCAAAACAATGGAACAATTGAGAAACCTTAACACACTACGGGGAACCCTATAGAGGCTCCCTCAAAGGGATTCACTCAAGAAGTCCAAAACCTAACAACTCCCAAGATTGTTATTTATAAGAAAGTACAAAAAAATTAGGTCAAAACCTCTTTAAAAAATGCGCATTTTTTACCCGTGGTCCGTACCAACGTTGCTGCAACCTTCCAAAGCTTAATAAACCTTGGTCCGGACCAACCGACACCAAGGTCCAGACCAAAGGTGCTGCGACAAGCTTAATGAACCCTTGGTCCGGACCAACGACGCCAAGGTCCGGACCAACACAGCTGCGACCGTCTTTTCACGCCAAACTTTGTACCTTTCTTCGAACGTCTAGAATTCAAGGCATATCTTCAACACCAATACCACTTTGGGGCACCATAGCCGAACTCGTAGAACCAAGGCAACTTTGCTATATCCACATACAATTACTGGTTGCACACGAATTCTCATGCACTAGAATCACTTTAGTCCTCTAACCAGGGCCGATAAACGAATCAAACGGTTGATTGAAGTTTGATTTGAAAGTTTAACCTGATTTTAAAATATATTCGAGTTTGATTTATTAATGAGATTATGAATCCATCTGATCAGTGAATTTTAACTGAGCCGATCACAAACTATTTTCTAATAGTATTTTGGATTTTTTAAATATCATGTATCAACGAACCGAACAATAGTTTATGCGAATCGGATTCGAACCATTTGAAACACTATCAAATCGATTTTTAGATCTAAGCACGCACATTTTCCGCTTTTGTGGATAAGATCTTTAGACGCTATAGAAAATTGTTGAAACACTATCAAATGCTACTGCGCTCAGGTCATACTTTATTGAGGAAAACTAACACAACTATATATAAACTAATATGAATTAAGGGTAAGAGATCATTTGGCATGTGATTAGAGAGGCACGATGTCGCTGTTCTAAAGTTGTTATTGCCTCCCCACGCAAGGGTACTAACGAACAATCAACAACTTCAAGATACAACCCAAATCACGGCCAAGCTTTTTCGATGTTTGCGCCCACCAGAAGTAGTATGAACTGTCTATGATCAAAGTTACCTGAATATATAGGAAGATATGTGAATCCAATAATCAGAGGGAGGGGAAAGAGAGAGATGAAGTTTGTATATTCTTGTAGTAGTTTTTAACGTTAGAAACATAGAGCCTTATACAGGCATATGTTGTACCTCTTCACAAGGGACACAACCCTAGGATATAACTTTCTTTAATAAAGAGACACTTATTTAAATGGTGACTCTTGAAATTAATAAATAATAAAATATTTAAAAGGAGTTTGAAAACTTAAATATTCCAACAATCCTCGCAAGTTGTAAAACGTAAAAAAAAATCATGGGCAACTATAAGTGTAGGTGTCTTTCGGACTTGAACCTCACTTAGTGTTAACGGTTTCCTTCTGAATAGTCATAGTGATATGTCTTGAACTTGACCCTTTAAGCCTGAGTTCAACATGTCACACCCACAATACCGATATCAAACAAGATTCATGGGTAGTGCTATTATAAGCCATGCGCTGATCTTGATTCTCATGAGATTTTTTAGAGAATAGCCCAATTCTCACGATCGCGGCCTCGCGATGACTCTCACTTAGGTGAATCCTCTAAGGATAGAAGTGACGGAGGTCTATTCCACAATAATATAAGCACCTTGGATTTATTCAGGGTTATACACTTCCTTAACTAGTCACATTTACATCAGCACTAATGCCTTAGAGATGAGCAAGAGTAAAGTATATTTTCTTCATAATATTAAGTGCTGGAATTACAAGTCACACAGTACAGATTGTTGTTACCCATTGAACTTCCCTCATGAGGTCCCCCAATCACAGAGGTTGGGTTACCTCCCTAGGTGACTTCTTTTGGGCTTAGGCCCACCCCTCGACAAATCTAGGGCCATAGTACTCGTAGACAATCCTTTAGTCAACTGATCAGCAATATTGAGCTTAGATTTCATGAAATTTAGAGATATTATTTCTCTATTCAGCATGCTTTTAATTGACTGAAATCGCACATGTATATGTCTGTTTACTTTCTTATTGTCATGCGCATGCTTTAACGAAATCAATCACCGCTCGGCTATCACATTGTATAGGGATAACAGACAATGGTTTAACCACAAGAGGTATATCAGATAACAAATTCTTGATCCACTGTGCCTCAGCGCGCAGATGGTATCCAAAGCTATTAGCTCTGCCTCCATAGTACTTCTCGAAATTATAGTCTGCTTTTTAGAACCCCATGAAATAGCAGCATCACCAAATAAAAGTATGAAGCCTATGGTGGACTTAACATCAAGACTATCAGTAATCCAATTTGCATATGGAAAACCTTTATATAAAAAGGAATAATCCAAAGTCCCTTTAAGATATCTAAATACTCTTTCTAAAGCAGTCCAATACTCTTTACTAAGATTAGTAGTATATCTACCAAACCTCCCCACAATTTAAGATATATTTGGTCTAGATTTGTTAGCTATGTATAACAAAGAACCAATCAATTGCGAGTATTTCAATTGTGAACAAGGTTGTCCATTATTCTTTAAGGAAACACTAGGATCATAAGGAGTTGATGCGGGTGTACAATCAAAGTAATCAGATTTTTGTAACATTTTTTCTATTGTGCTTGATTGACTAAGAGTTATTCCTTTGGATGTTCTTTCTAATTTCATCCCTAAAATACCGTAGGCTTCACCCAAGTCTTTCATATCAAATTTTATGGATAGATAAGATTTAACATCGTGAACATCTCAATACTAGTGCCAAATAATAAAATATCATCAACGTATAGGTATAAAATTACGCAGCCCCCCACTATTCTCAATGTAGTACAAACATTTGTCAAACTCACTAATCTTGAAGCCATACTCAAGTATCACAGTATCAAATTTTTCATGCCACTATTTAGGAGCTTGTTTTAGACTATATAAGGATTTGACTAATCTATATACCTTTTGTCCTTGACCTTTTACTATAAACCCCTCTAGCTGTTCCATATAAATTTGTTCATCTAAATGCCCATTAAAAAATGCAGTCTTTACATCCATTTGGTGAATTACTAAATTATGAATAGAGGCCATGGCTATCAATATCCTTATGGTCGTAATTGACGACACAGGTGAATAGGTATCAAAATAATCTATTCCTTTCTTTTGAGTAAAACCTTTGGCTACTAACCTCGCCTTGTATTTGTCTATAAACCCATCTGGTTTTAGTTTTTTCCTAAATACCCACTTACAACCCATGGCTTTATTTCCTGGCGGTAAATCAGTCAAGACCCAACTGTTGCGCTGCACTATTGACTGAATTTCATAATTAATTGCTTCCTTCAAAAAAGGTGTATCTACAGATGAGTTAGCTTGCTTATTCTTCTCCAAAATTCTTCTCTATTGTAGCTCTTTTACTCCTTTGAGGTTCTACTAGTTGTTTCGATCCCATTTCTAAAGAAATCCTAGAGCTAGCATATGGTGAATCAAAACTAGAAGTAGGTTCTCTATTTTCTACTTGTTTTGAAATCTATAATCCAAAAGCATTCTATTTTGAATTATTTTTGTCTGTGAGCGCAGCGGAAAATTGAAATCGTACCTTCATCCATATTTGTTATTGTCAAGGACAGTCTATTTGATATTGTCTATAAGTGCAGGGGAAAATTGAAAGGCAGTCTATTTTGAATTATTTTCTAAAGACAAAAATAATTCAAAATAGGCTTCCTTTGGTCTCCCATAGGCATTTCCTAATGTCTCGGGTCCACCTCATAATTCTAAAACACTTCCGGTCCACTAGCTTTTTAAAAGTATAGGTTTACCCTTCTTAAAAGGACGTAATAACATGTCTACATAGGCGGCTGACCAACGACCCAACACAGAGCCGGTCTCTCTTCTGTCGCCGGTGACGGATTCCCGTTGTTTTCTTGGTTCCGGACCGACCTCCCCTTCTGTCTCTCTTTTGCTTCTCCTTCTTCACGAAGATCTTGATGGCAACGTCGGATTGCAGGCAGAGTTCGATTCGGAAGATCCGACGGAGGCGATTCCGGCTGCGCTTGAGCTTTTTATGGGATGACGCACTCTTTTATTTTTCTTATCAAAGAACTATATAAACCCCTCTCCTCCCTTCATTTAAAAAACCCAACATATATAGACTTTCTCTCTCTCTTTCTCCTACATTTTCCAGCCTCTTCTACCAACTCCCACCTTCTCTCATACCCTCTCACCTACTGCTATTATCACTCCATGCTATCTCTCTCCCTAACTCACCCTTTTAATCCAAAATTCTCACAAATTCAAGTCCAAGAATTCCAATTTCATGTATTTCCCTTACCCTCTTCAGTCAACCTAAAATTGCCCAAACTTTCTAAAAAGCATACTTCAAGTCTCAACCTCCCCATTTGCATCCAAGCACCAAGTCATCTTCAAAAATCAAGTCTAGGAAAGAAGGTTTCAAGCATTTCAAAGTTAAAAAGATGAGGTAATCGACATTAAGATTGATACTCGATCTTTGAGGGGACTTACATAAGTATATTCTAGCCTTTTATATTCAAAACAAGTTTACATCAAGTCAAGAATTTTGTTCAAAAATAATTAGGAGCAGATTATGTGCGCCCAAGTGTGTATTAGGGCGCCCAAATGCTCTCTTGAAATCCATTTTCAAAAGAAAATCAATTTTCATAAAATCAATCAGGAGCATCATTTGTGCGCCCAAGTTCATATTGGGGCGCATAAATACTCTTGAATTGAAAATCAATTTTCATAACCTACTGAGAATTCTGTCATTCTAATTTTATTAATTTTTATATATTCATCTTTATTCGTTTATTACAGTAAGTTTACAATAGAAAATCATTTGAACCAAAAATAAGTTTTTGTGGAGACTAATTCCGAAAGAGCATTTGGGCGCCCAAATGCTTATTGGTACGCCAAATACTCTTTTGGAGCATGTTTTCTAAAAATCAGTTTTCTGCGTTGGTTCTGTGATTTTTATTGTATTACTACTAGTTGAATATATCAAATGTGCATGGGGAAAATCGTTCTGATAAAAAAATGTGTTTCATGTTGTCAAAGTAAATTTTTGAAAGTTGGATCTGCCACAGCACTTGGGTGCCCAAATACCATTCGTGAACCCAAGTGCAATTCAGTAACTATTTTCCCCACATCTGGCTTGAATGTAGTTAGTTTCAAAATTCTTCCTTTCTTATTTTTATTTATTTTTATGCTTGCATAACATTTAACATTCATATTCATTTACATGTTATATTTCTAAATGTTTTCCTTGTTCCCTATCTCCATATATGTCAAGTTTTATGATAAAATATTTTATAAAATCTCACAAACATTAAAGTAGAGACCGATTTTGTGTCGAACAAGAGGGGTGCCGTAAAACCCTTCCCCTCTCGTAACTTGGCTCCGAACCCAATAAACTTTTTTAAATGATCAATGCCTTTTTCTAAATACGGCACGGAAGTCACAATTTTTCAAAAAAGGTTTCTCGGGTAATTTTCCACAAACCCGGGTGGCGACTCCAAAATCAAAATCAATTTTTCGAAATCGGCAAAGTCGGGAGCCGTTGTGGCAGCGTCAACAAGCATTGAAAGAATCAAAACAAAATTTAAGTTGAGCATTTTCTTTTGTTTTTTAAAGATCATGTTTGGGTGAATGAGGATTTTGAACCCAAAATAGGCTTTTTAAAAAAAGATATTGTTAATGGTTTGCATCTCTACAGATGTCAATCTGTTTCGTTTATCGGTTATCACAAAAAAGTAAATATAATTTTTCAACAATCTTAAGACAGATTTTGTTGTTTACTTTTGTGTTTCTTTATTACTATTAAAGTTTGTGTTTCCGGCGTTTCATGATATTTTGTTCATGGGACTAGATGACTGTTTTTTAAAATCCTACTGTCGGGTATCACGTAAAGTAGGTATAATCTATAGGGGTCCGGTTAGGATACACATCCCATGTTTAGGACATATCATATGCACCCCTCTTTTTAACCATTGGATGGTAATTACTCAATTTTTGCACTCCAAAATTTAATGTGATAATACTGATAACCTGGAGAACCAGTCGTCCAAAAATCACTCCCTACTCCCTCCATTCTCTCTCCACGATCTCCCCGTATAACGATTCTTTCTTCTTCTCAATATCATCTCTCCCCATCTCTGAAGTCGATCATCCCCATGTCTGTAAAACCCTAAGCGGCTACTCCTTTTCTCTCCGTCTCCCTGCGTCTCTTAGTTTTTTCTCTTTCTACTTTGTTACCCTAGCCCCTTCCTTCAGA
>JAXBDA010010129.1:0-11137 GCA_036023075.1 Gaultheria prostrata
CTCTTAAAGATTCACGGTCATTGATCAAGCATATTCAACTACAATGTGCTATATCAACAAAATGATCAATTAAAGGCCTAATTCTTGCATGTATATATGTAACTTAGCAGATCATATGTTTCATATTCTACTCATCTTTTATAATGCTAGCATGTTCCACGGTCATCTCAATGTAGCGACAAACAAATGATAACACCGAGCACACAATATCGTGCGTAGCACGAAGTCCCCCACTAGTAAAAATTATAAGGTTTCAAAACAAAATTTGCGCCACAAGATTTGGCCCTTTCCATCGTGCTTCCAATTGCAATTCAAACACATGAAATTGTGTGGAGTATTTTTTATTTGCAAAAAAATTAAGTTACAATTACTCATTCTTTCCTTTTTAAAGTGTTTAACTCCGTAATTCTAACTTATCAAGCAGATATTATCGTTACACATTTCACATCAATTTTTACCTCCATTTTTAGCATTAACTCTTAGACAGTACTAGGGAAGTAGGGATACATATACTTTTGTAGCACCTGAAATGTACAATTCAGTTGATTTGAGAGCATTCCGGGTTCCACATGGAGCCAAAAACTTGATAAACAGATGAAGCATTTACTGATATTCGATTGAGCTATTTTTTTTATGGTGTAGAAATAATTTTTTTGGAAAACATGAATAGCTCCGATCATCTGTAAAGAAATCGGAGTGGGCCCAAATAAAAATTTATACATTTTCTGTACTATATTTCTGTACCCATGTGTTTTCCGTTAACTATTTGTATTCATTAACTTTGCAAATGGATAAAATAATGATTGTACAAACTTTGATCCATTAAATTTTCAAAATAGACATTTATTACTATGAAACATCTCATCTCAAAATAAAATACTATGGGGACGGAATGAGTATATTTTTAGGGGTAAGTCAGATAAAAAAGTGATTTTGATACCTATTGGATAAATATGCGCCGTCCGCCGATCAAAAAACAATAATGCGCCGTCCTCCAGAAGGACAAAAACTACTTAAAAAGCCAAATCCAAAACCGAAATTGGGTAGTGCTCTCCTGTACCCGAGAACAATGGTATTAGCTATGGTTACAATTCTCATCCAATGAGTTCACGGTTGATTTGGTTCCATATGGGCCAAAATAAGCCTCATAGATGGAATACGTATGTTCTCCAGATTAGAGCTGTCAACGGTCTGGTTTGGTGCGGATTGGTATAAATTCAATGACCGAATCAAAAGTCTACGGCCCAAGGAAAGGCAATCTGTGTCCGAACCAAAAGTCTACGGTCTGATTCCAAAGCAAAAAAAAAAAAAACCTCATGGTTTGGTTCATGGTTTATCCACAGATTATTACATTTTATAATTAAAAAAACATATTCCACATTCCACATTCAAAGCCCAGCTGCCCAGATAAAAATAAATAAATAAATAGATTTCCAGATTCCAACACAATAGATCGGTTTTAACAGCATAGCACCGCTCGCCAAATAATCCATAGACAAGTGACAGAAATCTTATCGTATGAGATTCACTAACAAAATGGAATAAAAAAAAATATTAATGCACATAGATAAAGGTTAATGGGCACAATGCCCATTCGCATACGAAAGATTAGGCACTCAAGAAAAACAAATCTCTGTTAAAAAAAAAAAACAAACAAATCATTTTGTTAAAAAAAAAAAACAAACAAATCATTTCATTCGTAGAGAAAATGCGTCCAATTAACGTAAATAAACAAAAAAAATATGCCATCAAATTAAAGCAAGTACTTCACAATATAAAGAAAACCATTTAGGGTAAATAATTAAGAATAATATGTTAAATTATAATTCTTATTCTAATATTATATATATTTATTTATTTATAAATTTCTCATGGTCTGGTTCAGTTTATCCGTGTCCGCACCATTAATTCACGGACCCAACCCAAAACTTATGGTCCAGTTCAGTTCGGTCCGGATTCGCAGTTCACGAATTTTTTTTGACAGCCCTACTCAAGATTATTAAAATAACCATTCTAAAAAAAAAGATAATTGAAATTCACGAAATAGAAAAGATAAAAAGTTATATGTATGTTGTGAATTTGGTTTAAGATTGCATGTTCTACACTTGCTTTTGTATTTTGACCAAATATTATAGATATGTATACTGGAAAATACGAATTGATATTTGCACTATACAATTTTTTGACGTTGAATTTTTTTGTACTCATCATTATTGTTGATGAGAGAAATAAAAAAAAGTATCAAAATATGAAATGAAGTTGAAAAAGTACAAACTAATAAGATTAAAAAAAGACAGCAAAATACAAAATACTACCTTTTCTTTTCTAATGAATAATTCAAAAAAGTGATACAAATTTGATTTGTTTATTTAAATAACTGAACAAAGAATGAAAATGATATCCAAAAATTGTGCCAAACTCAACCTTAGTGCTTGTGCGACATCGTCATGTGTTATCTCCAATATTAGGTGATTAAGATATTGTAGATGCATGTGGTTTGTTTAGATGATTCGGAAAATAAAAAATCGAGACGCGACACACATCATGAATGAGGAGTAACGTTCAAAAATTACCCGATAACCTCACTTATTATTCAGTGATTTTGTGAATGGTGTCTCATATCCTTAACAATTAAATTTTGATAAGTACATTTAATTATTTTATTCCACGTAAATTTGTGTTGATGGATAACATCCGGCACCCAAGAGTCTATTAATTTTCCTAATATGCTTGAAAGTTGAAACTACAAGTGAATCATCATCTCTCTAAAGGAAAAATTATTTGGTACTAAAGGGGCACCGCCACGTGCTTCTCCATGCTCAATTCAAGTTGACGTGAAGTCCAAGTCAATGAAATTACAACCCTCTACAAGATTGCAATGGGTAATTTGAATCATTCAAAAGTACTTTTAATGGCTCATATTTGTTTAAACCACCTTTCGTACGAGATAAATATATTGCATGTAGAATGCCGCTTTGAAGTTAGTACCATCGCACTGCTCCAAAGAAAGAAAGAAAAAAAAGGTTAGGTTCATTAATTATACAGCTAGACTGCTCGAATGCGCACTATAACGCTGTGGTGTACCCTTGTACTGCAAGATTCCCAGGTCTAGTCCTCTGGAAGGACTAGCGAAGATGGTAGATGGCAAGGCTGAGTGAGCTTAACTGCTTGAGTGCTATTTACTTTCATATATGATCTGATAAGGTTCGAGTCCTGCCAACTACGAGACTAGCGTGGTGGGCTCTTTGTTCATTTAGTACATAGGTAGTGCAGTGGTAATGGTCTGTCCTTCCGGACAATAATTATAACTCGAACCAGACATTCCATAGCAGGTCAAGATCCGCTATCGTCACGTTTAAAGGGATTGCCTCCTTCCACCTTTTTGCAATTCAAAACAAAAAATAGTCCTCTAGAAGGGACCATTTCCAGATGTCGCTCTCTTGAGGTTGACAGGTGCCACCTTCACCGAATTTCAATCTACAATTAACAAACAAACCAAAAGACTAATAAAAAACGCGCCAAACATGCCATGAGAGAGGCGTTGTTGGCTTCCTGTCGGTTTAAAAAACACGCTTTTTCCGCACAATATCCCCCACCATCGCTTCCTTATCATCCAAGGCTCTCATCCCTCGCACGCCACCACCACCCTCTCTCTCTCTCTCTCTCTCTCTCTCTCTCTCTCTCTCTCTATATATATATATATATATATATGTACATATATCTGCGTCCAAATCAGTACATTCCTCAATTTCACAAATACCCATTTCAGAAAACCAACAAGGGATTTCAAATTCTAATTCCAAAACCAATGGCATCACCAGCAATATCGAATTCCCTCTGCAATTCATCGTTATTACCCCTGCTTCCCTATCCCCGAATTAGCCCCCACCGGAAAACAAACAGAGCTGCTGCAAACTCGACGGTGATTGTGCCGTGCGCCTCGATGAGGAACGAGAATTACGGGGGGAGGATGGTGGACGAGAACTTGATCATACTGCGGAAGAGGATCCACGAGATGAAGATGATGGAGAGCGATTTCGAACCCCCTGCCCACTGGATGGAGTGGGAGAAGAATTGCTACGCGGGTAAAGACGAATTTGTTTTCGAGTTAATTGGGTTGGTTCAGACTCAGATGATGAACGCAAGGCCGTCTTTGGTTCTGGGTTTTATTCTGATTGTTGCCTTGAG
Organism: Gaultheria prostrata; assembly: GCA_036023075.1. Classification (NCBI taxonomy): domain Eukaryota; kingdom Viridiplantae; phylum Streptophyta; class Magnoliopsida; order Ericales; family Ericaceae; genus Gaultheria; species Gaultheria prostrata. The sequence goes on from JAXBDA010010129.1 coordinate 4,189, forward strand.
CGTTCCGACGTCGGCGGCGGTGCTCTGCTTTCAAATGCTGGCCTTGATTAAGGGAGTTTTAGCTGCTTAATTTTCATACTCCGTATTAATGGAGTATTTAGATGTATAGAGAGCACTGTGTAAGGTAAGAATTAAGAAGTTTGGTTGTATTTTGTGTACGTATTACTTGTAAACCAAAATTAATTGTTTGATTTGTTTGATGGAGTCAAGGGAATGTGTATTCATCGCAAAGATTCTTTGCGTGACTTGCTCTGTGGCTAATGATTAGTAGTAGTTTTTTTTTTTTTACTTTTTTTTTATTGGTCAACATGAAGTTTCATTGATAAAAGAGCGTAGCAATACATCAAAGAGGATGATTATCGTTTCATAGAGATCAGATAACCAATAAAGAGTAATAGCGACTCTAGGAATTCGGAAGTATGAGATCATTCACAAACATTAAATATTTTTACCAACAATTAATTTTAAAAAAAAATATCATAGTAATGACAATTAAAAATCTCTTTCCAACAAAAATCACTTTTAAAACTCAACTAGTGTTTCAACTAATAAACAAAAGATATCAAAGGCATATACTAATAACTTTTCTTTTCAGTTTTCACCACAAAAAAAAATTAAAAAAACACACACACAAACATCTACAATAGCATTCGATGCTGTTTCATATTCTGGAATCGTTGCATGATAGTCTCTATGTCAATATCGTCAAATACTTCATTTTCAATATATGTCACCAAGTGATCATTCAACCATTGGTCTCCCATTGGTGTACACAACATGCTCTTCATATATTTTATCGCCGAAAAAGCTCTTTCTACTGTTGCAATCGCGACGGGCAAAAGCAATGCCAACTTTACAAGCGAGTATGTTAGTGGATATCTGACATCTCTCATTGTCTGCACCATCTCTCTAGAAAGGTCACCAACTCCTATTAGTTTCATAAAATCATCCTTTGAGCGAAAATCAACAATTTATAGTACTCAAGTTGATCATTGAAGCCTTATGAGTTGCAGTGGAGAAAAATCAAATTAATGGATAAACTTAAAAAGATGGACCAACTTCTCCTTATCAAAATAAAAAACAAGTGAAGGTGGTGAGTTATCCTATGTGATGTTACCATTAAATTAACCCGACCGCACGACATACATGCTGGCTCCGCCACTAGTCATGGGGTCTAGGTTTCTAAGTTTCCAAGTACATACAAATACCAAAACCTCGCAAATTCCAAGTTTCTAAAATGTGTCCAACTACAAAAGTCATTCTACGAATAAAAAGAAATTACAAATCCCTAAACCGATCAACTCCTCGGCAAATTTCTTCGATGACTACCTCCACTTTCGTAGACTTAGGGCAAGACCTTTTGCTACCTAAAATCTAAATCATCTGTTGCGAGTTTGCTTCTCCCGAAAGTGAATCCAAACTCTCATTTGATTTATCTTGAACGCCATGCATGGCTTCAGTAGCACATAACCGACAACACCCTCCCAAAATGAATCAATCGGGAAGCTGATCCAACCGATCTGATTTATCATCATACCACCATCGTTGCCAAAGGACCATCACCACCATTGTCAAAACTCGAAACAACACGTCAATGATGAAGAAGAAGTTGAGAGAAAAGAAAAACACAAAAAAAAACTTTCAAATCTAAGATCGAGAAGAAAAAAAACTCACTGTACAAGAGGAGTTATTGAAAGCAAAAATTTTAGGAGAGGAAGGAAGAGCATCCATCAAGTGTAAAGCCCTCGCCTCCCCACCGAATTAAGGTAGTGAAACCCTAGCAGGAGAGAGGAAAGGGAGAGTGAAGACGGCTAAGTTTTTTTCTTAGAAAGAGAAGCTCTAGATTATAGAGAGACTTCCTTTTTTTTTCTTTTCTTTTCTTTTAAAGAACATCTTTCCCTTGTACTAGACCCCAAGTAGGGACAAAACTAGGATTCGATATACGTGGGGCTATATAAACAATGAGAATTTAAAAATTATAAGTTCAAGAATCTAAACATTTAGATGTATAAGTAATGCCCAAAACAACACACAATATTAATTAGATGCTCTCTTTTTAGGCAAAGATAGTAAAAAGAGAAAGTACAAGCCTAAACTTCAAGAACAAATGTTTAGATAGCAACAACAAGCACCGAAACAACAAATAACAACAACACAGTTTTTCGATCCTAACTTTCAGCTATCCTTTTCTTTATTTAGGGAAGGCCGACCATATGAACCTTTAATACTGAAAGAAAAAAAAATTACTGTACTAGATAATTCTTGAGAATTTCAAGTGGGGGAGGCCTTGGCCCACACAATTCACGTGTTGCTGGGGCAAACACAGGATTTACCATCAGCGAGGTAAAAAATCTACAACATATAATCCTTCGTTCAATTTTGATGGTCCCCTATGAAAGTACGTGTAATTTTACAGATAAAAAATTAAAGTATTTTGGAACATAATTTTTTGAGTTTCTTGGTACTAAATTAAATATCTTGATTAGTTCTTTAATTTTGTGAGAAAAATTAAAAAATTATGACTTGAATGAAATACTTTTTTTTGTCTGAAAATTACACGTTTTTTCATAGGGAACTATTAGAATAGGATGGAGAGAGTACATTAAACCAAAAGAGATATATTCACTACATACAAGCAAAAGTGGTATGTCATGTTACTTGGAGAGAGAGAGAGAGAGAATAACGGTAGCACAAAAAAGAAATTATATGTTGTGTGATTGTGTTCCGCTATTTTGCATGTAAGGAAGAATGTGTTAAAAATAGTGGGATCACAAAAAAAGAGAAAGATCAGCGAAGATTCGGTGAACCATTTGGGCTAAGTCATAAATATTTCTTTTTACTTGGGGCAAAATCTAGAGAATAGAATATAGGGTATTGGGGTAACATTATCAAAATGTCCAAAAATATATGTACATGTCTGTACGAAATTTTAATCCAGCAGGTCAGTTGATCCCTAACGTGTGGACACCCATGCTTGTATGTGCATGAGTGTGAACATCAAGGTGTCTTCAAAACATATCCCAACCTATTAAAATCCGCAAGAGTGAAGATTGAGAGCACAAACGCAAAGCGATAATTGCGAGATATTTTGTAGGATTGTACGACTAAAACTAAAACTAGAACAATGTCGCACACTAATTCTGATTTTAAAAAACGTCACATGCTACGTGGCTAGGTGTGCCGTGATAGAAAACTGGCGGTTATCCCCTCCCCAGGAGACTAATAAAAGAGAGGCATTTGAAATTGCTTGTTTTGTTATTTGGCAATTTATACCAATTTTAGCTTTCAATTCGGGATTAGGGCTGTTGGTTTTCTTGTGATTTAGGTGTCATCTGATGCCCTTCATTGTCTTTTTGGTGGTGGTGTTTCATTTGATACTTAAGAGTCCCTAGAGTTTGCTGAATTTGCTCTTTGGCCCTCACCTTGTCTTTTGCCAGCAAAGCTTTAGCGCCAGTTGTTAAGCAAGATATTATGCCTGGCCAAACTCAAAATATCTAACTCTATACTGTATATCTCTATGTAAAGATCTAAGATTACTCATCTATTTCTTTTTAAATGTCATCTTTAAAAACATGATTTCCCTGTAAATGTTTGTTGGAAAATATATAATGGCAATACAGAATCCAGAGAATAATTTCTATTGATAACAGAATTACAAAGAACAAAAATGAAATTGTAATTACAGAAACTGAAAATAAAATATACAAACAGCGAGATGGAATCGGAAAGAGCCGAGTCTTGTGATAACACAGTCTCCTTAACGAAATTGCGCCGCCTACCGGTGGGTGTTGTAGGTTAATCGGTGATCTCGTCCCAGGATAAAACGGCAAGAACCACGTACACCGGAACACTTCCGATGTATGCCTTGGCGAACGAACTTACGCCTGCCTCTCTCTCTCAAAAACGATTTTATGAAACTTGGAATGTTTGATGTGTTTCTGGTGCTGAAACAATGAACCAGAGCTGCCTTTATATAGGTAAAGAGGAGCCTACAGCCTTCAATACGGAATTCAATTTCTCCAATTGAATGCTGCAATCAAATGGTGTAACCCCCAACATGAATACGAATTTTGAATTCTGCCATTAACCTCTATTCATGAGGGGTAATCAACACAGAAAAACTGCTGGAAATATTCATTTCGTCCAGATTCATCGAACCCGGAGTGGACCATTTGGTTGCCTCGTCAGGCCCTCCGAAACGCACCGGTTTCATTCATCTGAAATTCCGTAAAAATTTCCAACAATGTTTACAAATATAATCCCGTAAAATGCTTTTGAATATAAATTCATATTAAATTAAACTACCTGATGAGCAATTTAATTAGGTGTAAAATAATTTCAGTTTTATACAGAGAATACATTTATTTTCTTTATAACATTGCTCATACTCTTATAATAGACATTTGGGGGGAAAGGGGGGATAATATACTGTGATAAAATGATTTGCCTAAAAAAAACTAAATAATTACAGAATTATTTGATATGACTGCTTCTTCAATTCATAGCACCATTAAAATGTTAGGAAAAAACAGCTGTAATCCTAATTAAATAATTTCAGTTTTATATAGAGAATACATTTATTTTCTTTATAACATTGCTCATACTCTTATAATAGACATTTGGGAAGGAAAAAAAGGGGATAATGTACTGTGATAAAATGCTTTGCCTAAAAAAAACTAAATAGTTACAGAATTATTTGATATAACTACTTCTCAAATTCATAGGACCAGTAAAATGTTAGAAAAAAACAAGCCAAAAAAAACAAACAAAAATAAAAGCAGCTGTAATCTGAAGAAAATAGATTAATCTATTCTGCTAACTCATCAACAGAAATATAGGCTTGTTTTTTCCCAAGACAAAAGGTACACTGAAGAATGGCAGCCCATTGGTTAGCTTCCAATTCCAATTGCTTAGCTATGAAAATTTTGTTTCAATCGGATTGTATTCCGCTTGGACTTGATGACATTCTTATTAAGGACCGTTGTCCGTAGATTTTTTTCCTCTTATTTATCTATGACCATTTCACAAAAAAAAAGGTACACTGAACTACATCTAAGAATTCTAGATTATGGAAACTCCAATCAGTAAGTTGTAAACAATTAGTAGTACCTTTTCCAAAGAAGTTAAATTTTTTAAAAGTGAATTGTATGCATTATAAAGAGAATGGCAAATACTCCTATTTTTTAAAAGTTAAATTTTTACTTCTGTGGCTTTGGAGAACTTGTTGGCAAATAAACATATATAGCAACACCAATACCTTCCATTTTAGAGGCCACTCCACATAGCCAATTCTTAACCACACTTCAGTACACATGCAATCCCTTCCACCTAAACTTAAAACAAACTCTTTTACCAAACCTCTAACCCAAACCTTTAAGCAAAAAACACCCGGGCATAAAACTCGTGCAACGCATGAAGCCTTGTTCCTAGTGTATATATAATAGGGTAGTTGTTAATTTTCGTACTACTTCGCCCTTAATTTAGACGTTAGAGATGGATTCAACATTTTTGTTGGACAATTGTTAATCACATTCATGAAACAGCTTTAAAAACTTGTTCAAAGAAATTGCCTTGAGATTTACGGGTTTGCTTTCACTTAGGGGGTGTTCCGCTAAGGGAGTTTTTTGGTTTTTGGCTTTACCCAACTTTTTATGTGATATATTGTGAGAGAATGACTGCCTCGGTTTTAAAAATAAACTGGCTTTTTGATTTTTTTTGAGTTAGCGGAATAGGGCCTTAAGGTCTCGGGTTCGATTGTCTTTACCAACAAACTCTTAGGGTCACTGGAGGTTATGCACAGTCGTTATCTACAAGACCTCGGAATTAGTTGAAGTGCACGCAAACTGACCCAGACATCTGGTTATTTTATAAAAAAAACCTTGTTCAAAGAAATTCTCATTGTATTAGAAAAGTTTGAGAACACGTTTTCTCATAAGTTTTGATACGAACTGCGTAATCATTTACGAGTACGTAATATAATATTAGGACAACTCTTTACAACAGCGAAAAATTATTCAATGCCTTGAGATATCATCACGCGATACTAGGCTCCTTTTCTGCCACACATTGTGGTTGAGTTCAAGACAAAGCAAGGGGAACTGAATATTTTCACCTACAAGCGTTTGGATAAAAAATATTTACGTGATATCAGATTGGGGCCATTACACTTCACATTTTGAAAAATTTATAATCCACGCTCTTCATGACAAACCCAATTAAAAAAAAGGAGAGTTAATTAGACATCTTGTACAAATAATATCATTATGATTCCATCCTATGAGATTTGAATACTTATGATTCCATCCTGAAATTCAAATAAATCCCAAAGTACCCTTTCTCTCTCCTAATTTTTATCTTTTGATTTTCCTAATTTTTCTCTCTCCTAATCTTTCCTAATTTATCTCAATCTCTCTCCCCTATCTTGAAAAATCTTCTAATTCTCTCCCCTAATCTTCTCACACCTAAAATCTCAAAAAGAAATTAAAAATAAATAATTATGATATTTTGTCCTAAAAACACGAGTCATTAGAAAATGATTTCATGCATTTTTGTCGTAATCCACCATGTTTTTTACCATGCTAGATTTTGGTACCATGAAAACTATTTCATGATTTTTTTTGTGACCAGAAACATGATACATTGACAAACCATGCAAAAAAAGGTGTATGTAGTCCAAGCATAAAAGTCGTATTGCATATACAAAAATAAAAATATGGTGGATTAATGCACCACAACAAAAAAAAAAACTCAAACTGCCCTTTGTCTCTCTTTATGACAACGAACACATAAAACCATAAAAATATGGTAATCAAATTAACCATGACTAATTCTGTGTGAAAAATCATGAATAACGAATGTACCATGAAACCTGGAATAAACTCTATACAATAATAATAAATATATCATGAATAACGAATATACCATAAGACGACGTGAAAATGGAAGAAGT
>JAXBDA010010130.1:0-11135 GCA_036023075.1 Gaultheria prostrata
CCAACTTGATATTCCCATTGTCAAATTTTCTTCAATAAATTTTATTGCCGTTTCAAAAAAAAAAGTGTCGTCTTATATGAACTTTTTTTAAATTCGGCTATATTTTATACTTTTCTAATTCCTCTCGTCGATACGAATGATTAATCTCCAAAAAATCATTAGATAAATTTCATAAACTTTTTGTCTAATGAATTTTTTCCGGTATTTTAAAATTTTATAATTTTTGTCATTTTTTTGGAGACGAATCATTTTTCCGGTATTTTAAGCATTTTTACTTTATTTTAAGCATTTTATGGTATTTTAAGCATTTTCCGTTTGCCACATAAGCATTTTCCATCATTAATTTGATGTAGGGGCAAAATTGAAATTCCTCTGAAACTATAAGGACGAAATTGACACAAAATATTTTGCAAGAACAAAATTGATAAGAAATTGTGAAGGTACTATGGTGTGTCTTCATGCATGGAAACAAAGAAAGCAATTCTGATTTTATGACTTATCTTGTGGCTGAGAAATTATAAAGGCATGTGTCTTCATGCATGGAAACAAAGAAAGCAATTCTGATTTTATGACTTATCTTGTGGCTGAGAAATTATAAAGGCATGTGTCTTCATGCATGGAAACAAAGAAAGCAATTCTGATTTTAATTAGGTCTTGTGAACCCCGGCGTCCTCACCTGGTGGTCCTGCTGACCTTTTGGTTTGGCGGTGGCGGCTGGTGCTCCGCTTTTGGCTTCGGCTGTGAAGGTGCGGCGTTGGGTGATGGCGTCTCAGCTGTCGGTGGTTGGTCGGTCTTGATGTAGTTCGGGGGCGGCGGTGTGCTGGAGTTAGAGTAGGTTTTGGGTGTTTTGGGTTCTTAGGGTTTTCAGGTGGCTTTCGGGTTGGGCCTTGCCCATTTTTAGGTTGGTTGGTTTCTTACCAACTTTGGGGGGTTTTGGGTAGCTTTTGCCTGTGTGCCCTTCATCCATTTATCTTTGTAACTGTGTTTTAAGAATAATAAAATCTTTTTGCCGATAAAAAAAATAAAAATTGACGCACAGTAGACTTGGAATTGGCAGAGGACGACTAGAAATTATAAAGGTGTTCTAAAGTCTATGGTGTGCCGCGTACTGTGAGACATCACAAAGTAAAGTTAGTTAAGGGCTAAAGCGCAAAGGACGGGCTACATTGAGGCAAGATGCCTGCCTCGTTGTGCATCGATCTTAAGCATGTTCCCTCTCTCACTCTCTCAGCGCACAATTTATTAGCTTAGCAAATTAAACTGGCAGAGTAGATCACCAATAGCGGTTTAGGATCAGAGCGACCAACCTTTCCAGAGTAGCTCGACCGACGGATTTTCGTGAGTCACACAGCCCAACCCAGGGGAATGGGATGATGAATGCAGAGGGGGAGAGTCAACAAATCGGAAACAAATATAATCCTTGAAGGGGAAAACCCACAAAATATAACTTCCAACTACAGAAAACAAATTTATTTAATCCAAATATAGCTGGAAAATTAAAATCTTTTACTGCACACTTGAGAAGTTTAAGGGGATATAAATCCCCCTTCTTTATATGGTGATGGTAGAATGAGATGAACGACTGCTTCGACTACCAGGATCTTTCTTCCACAAAGCCTCCAGATTCTGAAAGCATTTCAACGGTCGAACCTGAAACAAATGCATCAAGGACCACAATTGAAGATTCAACATATGCGCATACATATATGTGTGTTTGTGTGTGTGAGTGCATACAAAGAGGGGGGGAAAAAAGAGAGAACCCCAAGCCAAAATAATACTAGCAAGCAATTAAGGATTCGTTTACTAGCCAATCTCCGTGTTACAGGTTGTATGCTCCTATCATTTAATTTAATCTTTTCAGTCGAACACCCTAGTACATGTTGGGAAACATTAGGAGGTCATAATGCATGAAAAGTTGACCCGGTGTCAAGATTGCCTTCGATGTTTAATTCATAAATAGGTCAGTAACCACTGTTGTTGTATCTTCGTATTTTGTATCACAACCTAATTCAAATGGTGTTTTTGATTACTATACCAATTGGTACACATAAGCGTGTAAGCTCAATGTATCCATTTTCCAGTTTTTAGTAATGTAATGATGTGTCAGTAGAATAATCATGCAGACAAGACAATGCAGACGGGGAAATGAGGGCCCAAGAATGACCAAACTGAAAAAACCCAGTTGGAAAGATATGTTAGTATTTGGAATTTGGAAAAATAGAACAGCAGCTTATTTCTTATATCTATTTATTTCTAGATTTTTTTGCTGAAATTCCCAAGACCAAAAATGGAAACAGTGATCCATCGTTTGTTGAGATTCCATAATATCGTGCACTACTTGTTATTTCAAGTCTTGAACATTGCAATTATCAAGTAGCAAAAGGGGATCACATTTACATATACCGAGAATGAAAAATGAAAAATGAAAAATGAAAAATAAGAGCCTCAGAGAAAGAGACAAGGCAAGGAGAAACCTTCCAACGCCTCTTATGAGCAATACTGATGTAGATGTTCTCTAAACTAGCAATTATTTGAATGAATGTCGGTCTCTTGGCTGGGTTCTCACTCCAGCATTCCTCGATCAGCCTGTGCAAGAAAGATAGGATAAAGATTACCTTTAATTGAGATCGGAAAGTTGTATTAACTGGCAGTGCATGACGTTTAACATTTCTCCTGAATGAAGAGTAGTTGAAACATCCGAAGGATGGAAGGCGGACACATGTTCAGGAAAATATCATTATCGACCCTTCTTTCAGAGTCTGGAAGAGTCTAGTCTCTCTCTAGGCATTGCCTTAAGAAGATTTCTTCATGAATGTTGACAAATACATCTCTGTTAATGAGGTACAAGAATACCACAAGAGCTAAGTTCTTATTTATGCAGTTGTAGCAGTGAGAGAGATGTTAGACTAATTCTATTTTGCAAGGAACACTAAAACTTGTCTGCAATATATTAGTATCATGGACTGCACTTTTTTACAAAGTGGGATTCATAGTAGTACCTGTGTGTAACCAAAATTAGTTTCAGTCGCATGATTAAAGAGCATCAGCAAGTAAAGGAAGTCGTTGGAGAGTTATTAAAAATATCCAAAATCAAGAATTCACGTCAGATGAGACATTATATTGCATTGCTTTGGAAAGGATCAAACTTGTCCATTCAATTAAAAAATAAATCATTACAGCCCAAGCACTGAAAGGGGAAAACCAGGGTAATTCACATAACTTCCAAATCGATGGAAACCAGTCTTGGACAGATAAAAGCCTAATGACATTCCCTTGCTCAATCTAAGCCAACCCTCGCAATGACAAAGTAGCATACTTGCATTCATGAAAAAAGAATCATGTGTCGAAAGCACAAAGAAACTCCAACTTTATACAATAGCGAGGCCCTAAAATAGCAAAGAACGGATGCTTCAGGAAAATGACATAATTGAAATAATGACAGAGGACATCATTCATGGAGGACAAATTTCTGTCCCACAGAGGAGTACAATGATCAGTGTACATGACAATAAATAGTGCTTGAGTATTACTACCATTTCTTTATGCTTTGATCTCCGCTCATTTTGCATGCGACATATTTTTTTTGTTTCTGCTGAAACAGAAACAAGAAGATATCTGGGTATATGCAAGGCACAACAGCAATAATTAGGAAACACATAGGACATACTCTTTAAGTCCACGGACATAACGCTTAGCTGGAGCTCTAAAAGGAGGGCGCTCTTTCGCAGCATACGCTTTAGGGACTTCATTTTCTTGCTTTGAAACAAACGGGGGGCAGCCTTCAATCATCTACAGTATAGGACATTACAAATCCAACTTATAAGCCTGTTATAACCAATGGAATTTTGTCAAGTACTCATAAGCTAGGCATTTTCACAGATTCACTGAATCGTAGTTGAAAGATACATAACTTTTCATTTATAGCTTCTTGATCTCACCTCTTAAGAAGACTACAGAAATAAAAACAAACTCGCGCTGTTTAACACGCAAGGTTGCAATATGTATGAAACACAATAGAAATGATGAATGCAATGGCTTATTATTGCACAAACCAATTAGTACAGACAGGGCCGTGAGCCTGAATTTTATAACATTTTTACAGTTAAACATATTTTCTCTTCACCCATGTTGATTGTTCTAACTTAGAAACTTAGAACGACCAGAAAATACAGATTTCAATCAGTTCTTGGCTCCACAGACCAATGATAAGTAGCAACATTTGCAAGCTCTCAATACAGATTACCAACTTGAGAGCATATTGTTTGTCTGATCAAAAAAGTAACCAGTCTTCAGTGAGCTACGAAAACGTGATGGTTGAATGTAACTGATGTTGCATCACTTCTGGAGCACAATGGCTGATAATTTGGCATTTTTCGGAAAAGTCTAAAATGTATAGATCATATATTTTACATGTCTAACAGATTCTACCAGTTCTCATCCCTGAAATGAAAAAAAGACGTACACGTATATGAATCAGATTGGTGCAAGTATATAGACCTCATGAACTTTCTGAAGCACGTACACACACAGATGAGAAAAAATGTTATGCTCTTCCAAGCTTAATATATACGGAACTAAAATAAAAGCTAAGAAAGAGGAGAAATCATGTGACAAGGCAAATATATTGACAGTATCTAACTTTTAAAATAGGAAGCAAGCTCTCTCTAAACCTATTTAGGGCCGAAAGCAAGGATGTAAAGTCTTTTACCTCCTGTAAAATCATAGCAAAAGAAAATACATCCACTTTTGTATCATATTCTTCATTTCTGAAAACCTCTGGAGTCAGGTATCGGCCTGTTCATGACATATTATATGTGTCTATAAAAAGGTATAAACCGAGCGTTAATCTAACTTGCATTTGAAACAAGAATAATCAACATGAATGCGTTAAAAAATTGTGGTGAGGGAGTAATGATGCCATTATGCCAATAATAATGTTTACTCAAAATGGAAAATATATGCCAACAATAATCTTTATTCGTACTGGAAATTATATGCCAACAATAATAACTATTGAAAAGATGGATTTATTCACTATATAAATGTAAAAGCTACTATGGTGGCAATAATATCCATTCCATTTAGAAAAGGTTGGTCTATTTTATTCCAAATGCAAAAAATCCTGCGTAGAATTTGAACATTAAGTAACCACACTTACAAGAAGAGTCTTGACAGATCAAAGGCCTATCTTCTTTGACTCTGTTAGTCACTTTTAGCAGCTTGCTAACTCCAAAATCTGCAACTTTCAGATGGCCGGAATCATCCCGCAATATGTTTCTGTTATCTTACTCAAACAACATGAGAAAGTTTGTCCATCTTCAGATGCCAGAAAAAGAATACAAACTCTGTTTTGTTCATTTGAAGATATAGAACCTAGATTAAGCCCTTTACTACCTATCTCTACTCTTTCCGACCTTCATGCCAGTACACACAATACCATGTATGTAAGGCAGAGGTAAGTAACCAATATCAGAATCAAAAGGGAAAAAGAAAAGGAAAATTAAAGCTTAATCTGGTAAACTTACGAAGGCTGAAGATCGCGGTGAATTATTGCTTCAGGTCTATTCTCATGCAAGTAATTCATTCCCCTGGAAAATTATCACAAGTGATGTAAGGAAAACTAAGTCAAATGTTAAGGCAGGGCATTTACTTGTAGATAACAGCGAAGACAAATATTCTAAGCCTTCCATGAGCTTAATAACAGCAATACCTACTGTAGCTGTTATCAGTAATTTATCGTTATTCATTAATCCGATTGTACAGTGAGCAACAATTTGAATAAACCTCAAGTAGTAATGTCCAGCAACACATTGAGAAAACCCTCGTTCGAGATAATGTTGCGAAGTAATGTGCCAATCTCAAGTGCTTAAAACCAGAGCTCCGTAAGTGTTTCTTGGTGTCCTTACAGTCTAACACCACCCAAGCGTGGACAGAAAAGCCTACGCAAGCTGATCAAATGAAGAGGTACTGTTAAAGTTTGACTGTCTTCCAACATGTAGCTATTGACACAACTCCAGTAATCCCCTTGCTGAAATGTATCAAAATTCCAGTCCCTTAAGTTGTATCTACTTCTTGTAACTGGCACCCTAATGATAAAACTGAGCTCTCTCTAATTTCTAGTAGGTTTACAGCATAAGCTCCAAAAATTGCTTCTGCCAACCATTACAAGTCCCAATTTAGGTAATTTAGGTTTTACTTTTTATTCTACTGGATTGCTATGTTTGACCTTCATGTTACCATTGTTTTCCTCAACATCAAAGGAATAAGAGGAGAGCGAGCGATGAAAACAGAAAGCCACTGTCGCAGACTTGCAGCCCATCATCCCATTATTAATCAAGGGTCTCAATTACTCAGAATCTTTGACATCTGTCCAATCAAGGAAGCCTCTTTGGTAGGCTCAACCAAAACCTTCTCTAGGTTTATAGAATAATATTTATAGGCTTCTTTAATTTGAATTCAACCAAAGAAGTCTTCTTAATTTCTGCCTCAAACTTTGTGTTGTTGAGTTTCGTCAGTGGTGAAAACCTATGTAGTTCTTGACCTATCAAAAAAAAAAGTCCCATAGAGTTCTTAACTATCTGTATATTTCCAATGCTAACGTGTTACTTAAGCATGTTGTAATATAGTTCTCGTTCGCTAGCAGTCAAATATAGCCAAATTTTCAGAATTTTCCAGCAGGTGTTGAGCAAGTCCTTAACAAACAAGCACAAAGCCTAGGCTTCAGAAGTGACCCTGTAATTGTAGGCATGGACTGATTCCAGCTGTCCGATCAATGAAATCATAGTTAATCATCCGATCACTACAACTAGGAGAAAGTGACTGTGTTTTAAAGAGTCCTTAAGATGTTATATGCATGCATGCTTTGCAGTGTTCTAAAAATCGGCTTAGTCGGCACCTGGCCAGCTCGATTAGTGGTCTAGGCGGTCTATTAGTCACCGGCCCGATTAATTGGGAATGAGTCAGCATTAGTCGCTGGCGATTAATCGGGAATTAGTCGGCATTAGTCGCTGAAATATAATTGATCCAATAATATCGTAGCATATGATCATGAAAATGTTTCATTAAGTATATAAATTGTGAATCAATACTCTATAAGTTGAGTTAAATGCACTGAATCATTGTCTCCTTGCTTGATAGGATAATATACTTCCATAAATGGAAAATAATTAGCGCCTTCTGACTTTTCCTCATTGACAGCATCAGGTCTTTTTATTCTCGTAGCTGTTTACCGTTCTAACCAGTTTATTGAGCATTCCTTGCTTGATAAGATATTTGACTATTCAGTCAGTCTTTTGCTTAATAGTTGTGATCTGTTCTCTTCCTATTTTTCATACAAAACTTTAGAACATCCAATGCTAATTCAAAGAGCAGATCCTCCGACAAAATATTCTAAACAGGGCCACTAATGTTGGATTGTAGAAAGAGTAATGAACCTTGCAATGTCAAGTGCAAATCTCACTGCTGTACTAGTTCTTAGAGCTCCTTTTCTCGTTAAGAAGGCACAAAGATCACCCTGCAATTTATACACAATGATAAGAGAATGTTATTGTAACTGGTAAGATTTTAGTTTGAACAAACATCTTCAAATCCGACATGCAGATATCCTATGAAGACCGACACTTCTAGAGGTCGCCATTTCCGCGTATGGGATACGGGGGCACATATTAGAAACGCCAAATGGTGTGCCCTTAAATTAAATTATTTTTTGGAGGGGGACACTCGGGGGACACGGCATGGACAAGCTTATCCCACATATACACTCTCTCTCTCTCTCTCTCTCTCTCTCTCTCTCTGTATGTACCGGTATTTATTCAATGTATATATCTCCGTTGTTTGTGAGTATATCTTACATTTATATGTGTATATGTATTGGTAACCGTGTAAATATCATACATATCAAAACAAAAGTGTAAATCGCTATTGTATATAAACTGTTACTGCTACATATATGATATATTTATTTATTCATTTATGTTTACCGTGGCCCCCACCGTATCTGTGTCCGTGTCCATTTTTTTAAAATTCTCGTGTCCCGTGTCTGTGTCCGTATCCGTATCCGTGTCGGTGTCCGTGCTACATAGGAGATATCTATTCAACAGCAATGAAGTCTCTTTTAGTAGCCAATCCCTTAGAATTTTAATAGTGAAAACAAAAATGATTATAACAAAGACAAGTGAGCACAGACTATAAGATAATACAGCTATACAGGTGTATAGTAAAAGAACAAAAAATCAATAAGACATGTGAACACCTTTGCAGTATCCAAGGATGTACAAGAACTTCTAAAAAGCTATGGTTGTCAGGCATGAATGCAATGAGTAGAGGACACACAATGAACAAAACATGAAAGGCAGGTTGAGACTAGTGAATCCTAACCTGAAAGAAACTTGAGACATTTTCTCATTTGTTAAGAGGCAAAGATTCTAGTAAGAAACAGTCAGGGTACATCAATTTCTCCAATGGAACATCCAACATTCAAGAAAAGGAAAAGACAGCTATCCTTGACACCAAAACCTTGGAAAGAAATTTATATACACCATAAATATTTCAGTTTTTATATTGAACGGATACTTAAGATATAAGAACCAAGGACTGATAACATCCAATAAAGCGTAAGACATAATGTAAACGTGAAGCACCTCACCAGCTGTATTTGCCACGATAAATAGCTACGTTGGAAAGAACACATATAAGGCCAAAGATATATACTAATGTGGGTATCAGCCATCCAAGTCAAGACTTGGAAATCATCAAACATTTAAGTTTGTCAAATCACAAATCAAAATAGGGAGAAAGACCTTGGGTAAATATTCAGTTACAATCATCATTGGAGTGCTTTGAGTTACAGCACCCAAAAATTGAACCACATTTGGATGCCGTATCTTTTGTAGCAAAGCTAGCTCATCTCTGAAAGCCCTCCTGCATAAAAGCAAAAGGACACCAAAAATTCAGTAAAATAATGTGAAGAGGAAGAGAACCACCATCATAGGACAACTCACACTTTATCTTCATCAGCAGTCACCTCCTCCTCAAGCTTTTTCACGACAACTTTTATACCTCGCCATGATGCTATACAAATGGTCCCCTGGGATATAACCCAGTGGTTAGTTTATAAGAGATGAACTACAACTTTGTTGAGGAAAAAGATGAAAGTATGATCACTGCAACAAGAAGTACTGAGTTTACTAAACAGAATTACACCAAGATTCCACCATCACAATCCAACTCCATAGGCAAAGAGGTAACTTGAAGCGGATAAGAACTAATCATTGAAATGTTAATGCATCTTTTAGAGTGATTGACCAAACCCAAGCATGATCGCTTGTGGATTTGCTTTCTCTTTCTCTTTCTCTTTGTTCTGCCATTTCATGTCATAAAATAGGGATATCCAACCAACCCGTCCATGGGTACTTTGCTTCTGATACCATGTGTGAGGTAGAACTCAATCCCCAAACATAGGTATTGGGTTGAGGGTATACTCATGCTTATTGCATAGAAGTTTCTTATCCAGATAATGTGGAACTTCACTTTACACTAATATGCAATCATATGGACCTCTCATATTGGAAAGCAGATATATGTTCTAAAGTACAAGCACCTTCCCACACCTAACAGAAAACTTCATATAATCTTCTTGTGATCCGAAATCGATGAAATACAAAAGAAAATTTACAAACCTATATGCAAATTCATGTTTCTTTTTGCCCACCAAGCGGAGGTAGTTCTGCCTATGAAGTATAATTTTAGGGTTTCAGTCTGTCGTTATTTATCTTTTATGTTCAGGGTAGTTTAATCTTTTGTATTATTAGGGTTTTGCTACGGTTATCGTTATTTATCTTTTATGTTTAGAGTAGTCTAGTCCTTTTGTATTATTATGGTTTTGCTAAGGTTATTGGGGTTAGCCTATATAACCCCTTCATTAGTCTTGTAATCATTACAACTTTACAATGCAATAAGATTATTACGCTGTTTCTTTCTCTTTCTCCTTTTGCAAAGTCACATGGTATCAACCTATCAGAGCCATAAAATCTAGGTCTGTGGGATATTCGCTCTCCGGCGGGCGGCCTTAAGCCTCGCCTCTGTCTGTCGGGCACTAACCTGAAGGGTTCATCGCAACAGACCAGCACTATTCATCGCAACAGGCCAATATTGTTCATTTTGCACTATTCATCAAAGGCCAATGTTTATCGAAGGCCACTATTCATTGCTTACTGTTCATCAAAGGCAACCGTTGATTGAAGGTTACTCTTCATCAACGGCCACTGTTCACGGGTACTGTTCTCTTTCCCTCTCCTTTGAGCAGCAACAGCAACAGCAACAATAGAATTGTCGGACCCTCACCTGCCTCCGGCAACCCCCTTCGGAGCTTTCTTAGCCTCCGACGACCTCAGTTTGCGGTCTAATCGACTGGGTAGTCTCTCCATTGCACTTGAATCATCTGGGTCTTCTCCAATTAAGCATGTACGACCTCGTTTCTACATTTTCGACCCATCTCTGCCCCTTCCCGATGTGTATTTTGAAGTTCTAAGAGAAGTTTCTGCTTCAATTCTCTTTAGTCTGCACCGGAAAATCTGTTTGGCTTCAAATAAGGTGTTTTCTTCTTAAGTATCTCTAGTCTGCACCTGGTCTAAATCTTAAATCAGTTTGGGGCCTATTATGTCTCAACCTCACATGGTTTGTCTCTCTCTTTCTCTTGGCCCTCTCTAGATACATAATGTTAGTCGATTCTCCTCTGCACTTTTTGAACCTTTCAACCTTTTGAACTCCTGAACCTTTTTGAACCTATGGATTTCGCGTATCTCTCTCCCTCTCTTAGCTGCATCTCTCCTCTCTCTTGCACGTCATTTTTCTAAATTCTGCATCGGAAATTTGGCATCTGTTCAGCATATGTTCTTCGTCTCATTTGCATCTGTTCGGCATCTGTTCTTTCTCCTATGTTTCTAGGTTCGGCTTGCAGTTTTTTCTCCTCTTCCTCAGTTGCACTTCATCTCTCTTTATCGCTCTCTCCTGTGAAAGTAGTTTTAGTATGTTAGGGTTCTATTTGTAATGTTTCTTTATGTTAAGGGTAGTTGAGTCATTTTGTGTTATTAGGGTTTCCTAGGTTTTTCTATTTAAGCAATGCTCTCTCTCATTGT